>PVJH01002166.1:0-177405 GCA_004026705.1 Nesogale talazaci | reverse complement strand
AGTCTGCTGAACTTAGACAGAATTATATTCACTGGACACAGGAGGTGACTTCTGGGTGGGTGAAGGAAGTCTTGAGGATTAAAAAGACATTGTGGAGATGGTGGTGTGTCCAGGAGCCTTGAAGCAGGTTGACTTTGGGAATTTGGGATAAAAGCAGAGCTGTTTTCCCTTAAAACACACACACACACACACACACACATCTCATGGGATTCCAGATTTATATGCATTTGGTTGTGGCCAGAATGGATGTAAAGTGAGACATGCAAGGTTGTACAATGGCAACCACCACCAATTCTGGGATATTTTTCACCAAGAGATAAACCTTTCACCCATTACCAATCACCTCACAATCTTGTCTTCCTACAGTCCCAGAGAACTATGTATTGTTGTGGTGAGTAGCCATCAAGCGAGTTCCACCTCTGGTACATGTATAAGAATATTGAATGTTCACAATAAAAATATCTTCTTTATCCAGAGGATGTATACACTGGTACAGATAGGAGCCGGAAACATGGGGAATTCAGGACAGGTGATCCCTTTAGGACTAGTGGTGAGAATAGTGATACCTGGAGGGTGGAGGGAATGTGGAGGAGAAGGGGGGAACCAATTACAAGGATCTACATATAACCTCCTCCCTGGGGTATGGACAATGGGGAAATGGGTGAAGGGAGACATCTGACTGTACGATATGACAAAATAATAATAGTTTATAAATTATCAAGAGTGCATGAGGGAGGGGCTATGGGGAGGGAGGGGGAACATGAAGAGCTAATACCAAGGGCCTAAGTAGGAAGAGCATGTTTTGAGAATGATGATGGCAATAAATGTACGAATGTGTTTTGCATACAATTGATGTGTGTATTGATTGTGGTAAGAGTTGTATGAGCCACCAATAAAGTGATTTAATATATATATAAAGAAAAAAGAAAAAATGCCTTCTCTATTATAGTGAGGACTTTCCTCATGTTCAAGGACCTTCTGCTTTATCAGACATGATGTCCTTTTCTAGTGATTTATTTTTCACGATGATCTAGCCACAGCGAGCAGCTGTTACATATCCTGGCTTCTAATAGGCATTTCGATTATATTTCTTATAAGATTAATAAGTGCAACCATCAATCTATTTTCTTCTCCATGGACTTTTCTCTTCTGAACAGTTCATGAGAGTGGAGTCACATAATATGTGGTTATCTTATATTTTGTCAATCCACTTACCAATTGATGGGCATTTGCACTATTTGTACAGTTTTGCTATTATTCATAATACCATTGTAACTATTAGTGTACAAATTTATGTGCGATCATTTGATCTCAATTGAGTGTCCAAACCATCCCCAGATGACAATCATTTTTGCTTACATATAATCTATAGTTACAAACTAATCCCTGTAAAGTTTATTGCTTTAAAAATTCAAGGTATATGCAATGATTTGAAATTATAAATGAGTGTTTTGTGATACATACTAAAACATTATTATTGCTGTCATATGATAAAGATATTTTAATCTGTTTCTTCAATAATTTTTATGCCTAGAAATGTATGCATTAAATACTGAGGCAAATATTTGACTAACTGATGTATGGACTGTCCCTATCTGTTCCAATTAATGCACTCATTTAACTTAAAGACAGATTTAGAAATGGAACTTGTTCATAATCTGAGAACTGCTTGTACCAGAGGCAGGGATGGCTAGATCATATGGTATTTGTATATGTTAGCTTGGGTTCTCTAGTAAAACAAAGCCAGCCAGTAAGCCAGACACACACACACACACACACACTCACATGATTGATTATTGATTGATTTATATAAAGCAAATGGCTCACATAATAGTTTAAGGAGCAATACAATATGGTTCAAATCTATGCAGATATTAAGCTAGATGCTTCTTCTGACTTATGTGACTGCAGGGGCTGATGAACCAGGAAGCAGGAAGATGAAGCAAGAATGCCACAGGCTGGTAGATGCTGAGGCAGATAAATCCAAAATTCGAACGTCAGGCTTGGGACTGCAGAGTCCAGTGAACCCAAGGTTGGCAGATAAGATGGTAGGTAAGAATGAAGGCTGCTGGTGGTTCCCATGGTTGGCAGGCAATATGGTGGTTTAAAGAAACAGAGGCTGATGGGCCAGAATCCAGGTTAATTTTGGATCCAGACCAGTAAGAAGCAAAATAAGCTCTCCATAAAGTCACTGCCCATATAGTCAGTTCTGACTTACAGCAACTCTGTGACGGAGTAGAAATGCTCTTGTGGTCTCCTACTCCCACCACCAGAGGGCAGTGATGCCCCAAACAAAAACAAAACAAAACAAAACAAAAAGTCATTTTATTGGGGGCTCATATCACAATCTTATCACAATCCATATATCCATCCATTGTGTCAAGCACATGTGAACATTTGTTGCCATCATCATTCTCAAACCATTTGCTTTCTATATGAGCCCTTGGTATCAGCTTCTCGTTTTTTGACTGTAACTCTTTAAAGGAACAGAAAAATTCATCTTTCTTCCGTGGAGCAGCTGGTGATTTGGAATTGCTAACCTTGTGGTTAACAGCTCATTTGTAACCCACTATGCCACAGGGCTCCTTAAGTTCTCTGTAGAGTCTACCGATATAGAATTAAGCCACATGCCCAATTGCATCAAGGCAGAAAGAATGATCTCCTATGTCTCTTCTTTGGTCAATTATACAGCCAAAGAGGTCTATCTTTTATCTACGAAGCATCCGGGGGGCAAAAAAATGGTACATCAGATGAACAATAATCTTGAATACAGTGATCTGTCCACTGGTAACATCACCAAGGTGACTCATAGCCACCCTCAGGACAGAGTAGAATTGTCCCTGTGAGTTTTCAAGATGAGAGAAAAAAAAAATCTTTCTTCCTTAGAGCAATGGTTGGCTTCAAATTGCTGACCTTGTGGTTGGCAGGCTAACAGGTAACACTCCATATTACCAGGATTCTTACTTTGTGCACAGGATTAGTAACATAGGACCCTATACATCAGGCTTCAGCCAAACAAGTTAGATATACGTTCCTGCTTGGGAGAGGAGCTCAACAAAGAGGACAAAAAGAAGCAAGGGGTATGGATGGCAAGGTACAGCTGTACCTGAAAATTTGATAAACTCACCTTTTGTTACTTCGTCCAAATCCTTAATAAGCTTGAAAAATATCAGAGAGAAAATCCTATTGCCTAAGACCAGAGAGAGGTTTTCCAGAAAGAAATACAGTCTGTACAGCTACATTGGAATTGGGGACAAATAAACATTTAATGTGAGTGTTAGAAATATTTATTTTTCTTAAAAAGTCATTTTATTAGAGGCTTGTAACTCTTATTATCATCCATCCATCCATCCATCCATTGTGTCAAGCACATTAGTACATTTGTTGCCATCATTGTTCTCAAAACATTTTCTTTCTACTTGAGCCCTTGGTATCAGCTCCTCATTTTTTCTCCTCCCTCCCTGTCCCCTTCCCTCATAAACCCTTGATAATTTATACATTATTCTTTTGTCATGTCTTAACACTGTCTGACGTCTGTCTTCACCCACTTGTCTGTTGTCTGACCCCAGGGAGGGGGCTATATGTAGACTCTTGTGATCTGTTCTACCTTTCTCCCCCACCTTATCCTTACCCTCCTGGTACTGCTACTCTCATTGATGGTCCAAAGGGGTTTGTCTGTCTCCAATTTCCTGTGTTTCCAGTTCTTATCTGTACCAGTGCACAGATATCCAGTTGTCTACAGATGGGATTGAGTCCCCAATCTGCACTCCCTCTCATTCTCAATGATAGGATTTTTTTGTTCTTTGATGCCTAATACCTGATTTCATCGACACCTCTTGATCACACAGGCTGGTGTGTTTCTTCCATGTGGGTGTTGTTGCTTCTCATTTAGATGACTGCTTGTTTATCCTATTACCCCAATTTAATTATGCATTCTTTACTTAAACATTTAGTGAGGTGGGGTGATAGAGGGAAAAAAGGAGCTGGTACCATGTTCTTAAATAAAAAGTAAGCATTTAGAAGATGATGATGGCAACATATGTACAAATATACTTGATTGGTGTGTAGATTGTTATAGGATCTGTAAGAGTCACCAATAGCATAATTTTTTATATTTTTTAAAAATCACTGAGGTGAAATTCACATAATGTTAAATTAACTATTTTAAAGTGACCATTCAATGAAATCTAGTACATTTACAAGGTTCTGTAATCACTACCTCCAACCCATTCCAAAGCATTTCCATCACCATAAAATAAAATTTATTACCCATTAAGGAGTTCAGTTCCATTCACCATTAATCTGTACTATGTGTCTTTTTCCCCCTCACTGCCATCAAGGCTATTCTAATACGTAGTGACCTATAGGGCTGGGGAGAACTGCCTCAGTAAGTTTCCAAGACTGGACCTCTCTATCAGAATAGAAAGCCTCACCATTCTTCGAGTAGCTGGTGGTTTGAACTGCTGAAGTTATGGTTAGTAGCACAACGTATAACCCACTGTGCCACCAGGGCTCTTCCTGGCTTTATCTAGTATGGCTCCACTGTATCATACAATATGTGACTATTTGTACTTGTCTGTTTTTGATTAACATTATTACTTTGGAGGTTTCACCATATGGTAGCATATATTAGTATTTAATTCATTTTTATGGTTGAGTAATGTTCTAGTGTATGGTTATATTTACTATAAGTTGTTTATCTATTTATTTATCAATGGATATGTGGGTTTGCTTCGATTAAGATGTATTTGCAAGTACTTGCAAAATGCTAGTGCTCAATACTTTTGGTAAAGATATGTCTAGCTCTTTTTTTTTGCTGCATCACTTGCCATGGTGGGAGTAGGTGTCTAGCTCTTTAGAAGCTGTCAATTTGTTTTCCACAGGGCTGAATAACTTTACACTTCTGCTAGCAATCCATGAGGCTTGCAGTATCTTCATATCCTTGTCTACGTAGATAATTTTCTGTTTTTAGTAGCTACCATAGTGGGTGTGGTGTGGTATCTCATTGTGGTCTTGATTTGCATTTCTCTGCTAAAGAAGCATGAGTGATGTTGAGCACCTTTTCATATGCTTGTTGGATATTTTTCATATCTCTTTTGGACACATGTACATTCAAGTTCTTCATCCATTTCAAAATTGGGTTGTTTGTCTTTTTGTTGTTGAATCGTAAGGGTTCTTTAAATATCTTTCTGTTATGCAACACTTCTTATTTTGGTGAAATCTAGCATCTCTTTCTCTTTGGAACATATCACATTGATGAGACCTTAAAATTTCTCAGAGTAAGATATGCATTTACATAAGACAGAGGCTGTGTCTAGTTAGCTACGGATCACAAGCATCTGCTCCACAGCCAGCCTTGGGGATGGTGTGAGACTGGGCGGTGATTTGTTCTGCTCTGTATGGCGTCAGCATGAGTCAAGAGCAACTTTGATGAGGACAAGTAGTAGCAACAAGAGCCTGTCCACCTTGGGGACCGAGCTCTACCCCAGGCTAAGTCTAGCAGCTTTTATATAGAATGGTTGAAGACTTCCCAAGATATTCAGTTGTCATCGTTAATAGGCAAGTGCCAGGGAAGGGAACAAGGGGAAAGGATAAGGACCAGAAGGAGATATGGCTTTGATCTATTCAAAGATGACACCGTACCAGGACTTTTAAAAGGAATTTGGTCTCAACAGTACATATTGTGTGCTTTCTTGTATAGGAAATATTTTTTAAAGGCCTAGATCTAGACAGAAAGATTAATCATTATCTAAGTCTTGGAGTGGACATATAAATGGGCACAAGGTTTCTTTTTTGAGTTGCTGGAAAGGTTCTACAGTTGAGTGTGGTGATAATTGTAGAACTCTGCTATTGCATCCTAATTTATTGAGCTGTATACTTAAGAAGGGTAAGTTTTAATGTATGTAAATTACATCTCAGTAAAACTGTTCATTAAAAAGGATTCCAACTTGAGACTGGGCCTTTAGCAATAGAACTGATTTCCATTTTTGTTGGGAAAAATGAGGTAGGCTGAACAAAGGGGGCAACCATTCACTAGCTGAAAAGAAAAAAGGAGGGGAGATGATTGATAGAAAGAGTGTATCTGTACAAAGCAATTGGGAATGAAACTCAGAAAAGGTAATGAGGGATCAAGGGCCAAGATTTCTTTTGGGAAAGGGGCTAAAAAGAGGCTGGGAAGCAAAGCAGAATATGGACAGTAGGATGAAGGGAGGCTGGGGACTGGGAACTTAACCTGTCCGCCTCTGCTGTTCTTGACAGCAGAGAAGCAAAGAAGGTCACAGGCTTGCTCTTCAGTGGCACTAGGGGGACCACATTTGTAACACTCCAGGGCAAGGCTGGTCACCCTGGTGTGAAAAGACCATAGCCGCCGCCCGAGAAACATGGCACTGTGAAAGCCTTCTAGTTAGAAGCCATCACTTTGCCATTCACCCTTGTCAGTCCATCCACTGGGGAGGCTCCGAAGGGAAGAAAAATGATCAAGAGTGGCCTCTGACATGTTACAAAGGAAGAAAAGAATGTTCTACAAATGGCGGCAGGTCATGTTGGCCACTACTGCTCCTGAACTTGATGCTGGAGGGTTTTTATCCCTCAGGCCACAGATACTAAATCATGTTCAGAGATTTCCCGATGTCGATATTTTTGCTGAGCCCACGTTAACATTGACCTGGCCTTGGAGGCCTGCGTCATTAATTTACATGGCCAGCTGTCTTACCATTTTCTAATATGCTCTAAGGACTGTGCAAAAAATTTGACAGGCATGTGTTTCTCTTTACACCAGCTGAGGGAGTGAGGGGCTGTTATCCCCACTTACAGATTCAGGGGCTCAGAGCGGGGAATCAGCGACATGGGTGAATTGACTTGCTGAAATTAGAAAGCTAGTAAGTGGTGACGTGAAGGCTTGGATTTGGAACATTCTAGTACCACAGCCCATTTTCACCAACACTCTACTGTTCATTCTCTCCAAAGATCTACTTCCGATGTAAGTCCTCCATGTAACATCCCGTTTGTATGTTTAATTAATACCTAAATCCAAAGTGGAATCCCATCATTTCTCTGTCAGTTTGTTATCATGTGGTGGCAGGAGTGTGGCTTCATGAAGCTGTCTATACTTAGGTATAAGCTGAGTTTTTTAGCACATTTTTTTATGCAGAAAAGCCCCCCTCGGTTTATGCTCTAGTGAGATTCCCCCTTTACCTGTTCTCCGGGGCAGTGTTGGTGTCCCGCAGTCTCTTGCGCCTGCAGCCTCTGTGGGTGGTCCATTGACCGCTCTTTTCGCCTGCGTGCCGCAAGCCTCTGTGTTGTCCTCGCCATACTGGGCAAGAACCTGCCCGCTTCTGTGTGCTGGTCCCTGGGGCGCACTGCAGCCTCGTCAGACGAATGTGGATGCGGCCGCTCTTCTCCTCGGCTCTTCTCCACACCTGTGACCAATGACGTCGTCTTCACAGTCTTAACCATGTTTGGTCACGCCCCTTTCTCCACCCAAGCATTGCTGAATACAAGTACCGGTATAGCTCTGGTCTTGGATATACAGTACATTTATTTACAGTACTTAGTCTGCTATAGTTTATTTTTTATTTTCTTATTAACCCCTATCTGGACCCAGTGTTGACTATGCTTGCATAGAACAGCCTGTGTTAGGGCTCATAATGTACACACTGCATTGTGTACACACCGTGTTGCTGCGTGTGTTGTGTTAGCACCTCCCATACATATGCAGTCACGCAGCACAGTGCATACACAATACAGAGGGTGTATCATGACCCCTTCAGCAGGCTGCTCTATGCAAACAGTCATGCCATCACATCCTGGAATATCATCAGCCTGCATTAGGCCTCAAACCATACAAGTGGTGTTCTATATATAAGGTAAGGTAACACATGCAGTAATACAGCACATGTAGTAACACAGAATGTATAGTTATTGTTGATACCACATGTTTTTCTTGACCCTATTTTCCCCTTTATGTTAGTTTATGGTTTCTCTTTGAAATAAATAAACACATTCAACCTACTGATGCCTCAATTAATGTAATTTTATTGGTATCTATTTTTAGTTTGAGAATTACCTGTCGCTGGTGCATTTCCTACCCTAGGCGTATGCTCCAGTCAATAGGTTCCCCAGTTTTTGGTGGTAAAATTAGGTGCTTTGGCCTATATTCGGGTCATTGAGTATGTCAGTATATAAGGTCTATTACTGGAAGTTCAAATACTAGCAAGACTATCCAGAGTGGACAAGTTTCAGTTGAGCTTCTAGAGTAAGAAAAACGAGGAAGATAAATTGATGTGATGATTTGTTTATCACAAGAAGCCAATGACAAACCCTGGTCCTGGAAGATAAGCCCCATAGAGGGATGACTGGAAGTGGCTCCAAAGACACCGTGGCTCCCCGAGGGGCTGATCACACCCGCCATGGTGACCATGCTGCAGGACGCGGCTCTCGGTCCTTCTGGGAGCTGCCATCACCATGACAGCAACTGAAAAAAGGCAGGTCAAACAGCAAATGCTTTCCCCTTTTCTAAGTTCGAACAGCTGCATCGGCATTCACACGGGAGAACGGTTATGCCTAAGAGGAGGAAAACCAAGGACAACTTAGTTTGCTCCCGGCACCGCCGTCGGAGAGTCAAGGTTTCACACACTCCCGGTGGGAATCAGGCCTGGTCAAGATCACAGCAGTCTGCTCCTCTCCGAAATGCTCTGGTTCCAGTGCGTCCAGGAACAGATGGTCACTCAGCCGCCCTCCCCTTGGCAGTAGCAGCAGCGCAGATCCCTCAGCAGCACCTGCAGTTGTGCCAGACACCCTGGGGGAGGGTTCAAAGGGTCTACCCTTTTTGTAGCCAACTGGCTTTGTTGAGGTTCTTATGGAGAGCAACCAGGCGCTCAGGTGCTGGGTCACCCAAGCCCCATCACCCTCAGAACCTTTTAGTTGGCCACACAAAGCCATTCACATGGTTGGCATTTACACCCGTCCCGAAATTCAAACTGGAGGATTATGTTCAAAGCCTATAGGCTTTGACCTTTTTTTTTCCCCCCTGAGAGTTGGTTGCCAAAGGGAAGAATGTCCAGTGCATTTATCCCTTTATAGAGTAGTCATGAGGATTAAAAACATGGGCAGGTCCCTCACAAAGGATTCTATCTTCTCACTTGTCTGGCACTTGGTTTGATGTCCATAGATATTCCATGTGTTGTATTTTTTAATTAACTGACTCATTGTATCGTTGGGAGGAGAACAAAATAGAGGTGTGGTTTCTTGAGTTTTAGGTCTAATATTCTTCCCATAAGGCCCGGGGGATCATGCTGGGGAAGTTTTCCTTTGCACGGAGCCTGCAGGATGCCTACCCTGGGATCATACCTCAGGCATTACCTTGTTCCCACCATGGACTTCAGTGGAACAGCTGGACAGAGGTGATGGTCAAAAATAATGGTGTGGCGCATCCACGAGTATGGCATGCCTCAGGTGCTTTTGATTTTCCTCCTGCAGGAGCCATGTAGGAAGCTGGTGTGGTGGGAATTCCACCCGGAACAGGCACCTGTGCTGGGAATGATGGGTGTCAACATTAAGTCCATGCGTTGCATGTCCTTACTATCCAGCTGTTTCCTAGTGACATTTGTTTCCTCTTGATTTTCAGTTCCTTTCATAAGAAAAGCTCCGAGTGGAATGAAGCCCAAAGTCCAGGGTCTAATTTGAATGGAAATTTCCTTCTATTTGTGGCTTTTAAATTTGCGTTGTTTACACTTAAAGTCTCTCCATATATTGTCCCAGGTTATAAATGATTTTATTTTTGAAAAATGCATTTTTTGTCATCACCTTTCAGGGCTTCTTGGCAAACACAGCTGCATTATTTCTCAAGACCACACGAGGGCAATGGTGCCACGTGTAAAAGGCGTCTGCCAGCTGCTTTCCCAACAGAAGGTGCATTTGTTAGACTTCATTGGATGTATATTTTTCTCCTTTATCGAAGCACAGGGGAATTTCACATTTGCAGGTAGAATGGGGGAAGATAGTTAAATTTTTATGCCGTATTTTTATCTCTTTGTTTATGCTGATAGAGGCAGCAACAGCAGTTGATTTATCCTCTCTTTTGCTGTTTTGAGGGATGGATGTGCTTACAAACCGAGGTGCGTGTTCATTACCACTGTGACCGTGGCAGAAGATGTTCCGTTGATTTTGCATTTAATTGGAAATGTCTCAAAGATAATGCATAAACACATCCTTCCTCCAAACCCTGCAATAACTTTAAATAGGACCCAAGTCCTGTTGCTTCGATCAGAGAACCTATGCATTTAATTTTCCCCTACATGTAGTAAGCAGGAAGGCTCCAGCTAGCTTCCTTTATGGAAGGAGCGGTGTGACTTCCCTTACCTTCATGGTCATAGACCCTCTCCAGTGTCCCTTTCACAGATGGACCTACTCCTGCTGGTTCGAAATGCCCCCTATTCCTTTGTGGTATGGGAGAGACCGAGTCAGTAGATTCTTTCTAGGGCAGGAAAATGCAGAGATTGCTACGCAGAGGTGGAAAACTCCGGCATCTGTCCTGTGGACACATTTTCCCTGTCATCCTGTATAAGCCCATTTTTGTTGTGAGGTGCTCATGAGTCACTGTCACCCTTAGAAAACTGTTGTGACCCAGTAGAACAGCCCCACGTGGTTCCCTAGGTGGTAATCTCCAGGAGAGAAGATTTTCAGGCCTTTGGAGGAGTAGCCCAGTGGGTTCGAACTGCCTACCTTTTAGATAGTAACAGAGTGCTTATCTACAATGCTACCTGCTTTCCTGTAGACCTATATAGTGTCAATTTGTATATATATTTCAATGCGTCCCTAGCACTTTAATCCAAATACTTCGTGACTTTTCACTTAAAAAGCAGGTTTCCTGGTTTGTTTGTATTCATTGTACACCTAAGTCTCTCTTTTGTTTCTCTTACACGAAAGGAAGAGCCCTTTTTAGCAGTGTAATCATGTTTGTACTGTTAAAATTTTTCTTTTGTTACAATAATAAAAGGAAAATTTCAAACCCAGGTATGTTTCAAAGTCAAAAAAGGAAAGGTATACTGAGAGAGTCAACTGTCCGAAGGAAGATAAATGTGAATGTACATCGGCCAGCAGCAGTATTAGCACAATGGTCTGGCTGCTGTAAAGGAACACTGGTGGTGCAGTGGTTAAAGTGCTGAGCGGTGAACACCAAACCCTCCGCTCTTTGGGAGAAAGAAGAAGTTAGCTTTGGGTATGATTTGCGGCTTTGGGAATTCTATGGACAATCCTATTCTTAAGTGGGACACCATTGACGGGGGGTCCTTGGGGGGGTTCTTGATGAAAAATTGGGTCTATATGAAGCAACAAAAATGGTCATAGAACGCAAAAATAGTATTGTAATATATTTATTTATTTATTTATTTATTTATTTTTTGTTGTTGTTGGGCATCACTGCTCTCCGGTGGTGGGAGTAGGAGGCCCAGCCCCACTGCTGGAACTGAACCTCCGTCCCAGTGGGTCGCAGTCCCTCACACAACCACTATGCCACCGGGGCTCAGCCCTATATTTATTTAATTTTAAAGCGAAGCAGGACATGGGACAAGGTGTTAAAAAACGGGACTTCTGGTCACCTTATATATGGCTATTTTGCGTCACACTTAACGTGGGCCCCATGTTTTTGGTTTTAGCATGGTAGCTCTAGTACTTCAATTTAACCTACTGGTTACAGTCAGCCTTTAGATGCACTGAGGTCTGGGGGTGAACTTGGTAAAGTACCCCACTCCTAACATATCTTATTGCAGTTTAAACGCTTAATCTGTATTAACCCTCCAACAGCCCTGTGAGGTGGTTCCTACCCAAGAGCCCTAGCCAGTGTCTCTTTGGCAAGTTGCACATCCACTGCCTATCCTGGTAAGAATAAAGGAGTTAAAGGAGCTGGTGGGGGCAGACCTGAGGGAAAGGGGAGAGGGGGCCAGCAAGAGTGGAGCCCCATTGATCCGGGCTCTCATGGGAAAGCATCTGGCAGTCTATTCTGGAGCCTCTCTGGTGGCTGCTGAGCTCCCTGCAGCTCCAGGAGGCTCAAGAAAACGACAGGAAATCCATTCTTGCTCTGCAGACAAATCACCAAATGCCAGAAGCAAACAGAGGAGGAAGTTTGCTTTACTGGAGACAATCACAACTTTGCTCTTTCAAAGTCTTTGTTTACAAGTCAAGGCCAAGCTCAGACTGCTTTCACTGTACACTCATCACCAGAGGGGGCGCCTCCAGGTCTTTTGCAGCAAAGATGTGGAGCTTGTGGGTGGGTTCTCTGTAAGGCTCTAAATTGTCTTCACCACCCTTTGGGGACCCCTGCAGACCCAGGAGCTCCGTACTTTCCGTGTTGGGAACAGAGGGAGATGAGGAAAAAGTCCTTAGAGCTGTTGAGTTCTAAAGGTAAACAGCACATGAGTTAACAATTGAAAAAAGAAACGGATAGATTCTGGCCTTGGGTACTTGTGTGCTCTGGGCACCAAGCACGCAGCTCAAAGAATAGAAAATACTGAAGATTTCTCTCAGTGGTGGCGCTGACGCAGTCACTGGAATAGTGTTCCATGTTATAACTGAATAGTGTGTATCTGTTAGATTGAATAAAATAGCTCTAGCAGTAGCCAGTTCCCACAATAAAAATGCTTCTTCAACATATGAATTTGGGGAATATATATTTTTAATTGCACAGCCTGGGTGTATCCAGTACCAGTTGATGCAGACTCATGACGACCCCCTGTGTGGCAGAGTAGAAATGGGCTTCATAGAGTTTTCAGAGCTTTTTGATTTTACATAGATCTCCAGGCCTTTCTTCTGAGGTACCTCTGGGTTGCCCACAAGTCCATATGGAAACTTTCTTCTTGGGGTAGTGAGGCATTGGCAATGCTCTCAGCTGAGAAGTAGGAAAATGGAGGACTGACAAAGTTAGAGGGTAATGGGAGGGGAACCATAAGAAGTAAGTGAGTGGAGTAGAAAGGGGGAACATATTATAAGACTCTACATATAACCTCCTCCTTGGGGTAAGAGAAATGGTGAAGTGGGTAAAAGAGATATCAGACAGTATAAGATCTGACAAAATAATAATGATTTATAGATTATCAAGGGTTCATGAGGGGGAGTGGAGAGAGGAGGGAGAGGAAAAATGAGGAACTAATACTAAGGGCTTAAATAGAAGGCAAATGTTTTGAGAATAATGAGGGCAAGAAATGTATAAATGTGCTTGACATACAATAGATGTTTATATGGATTGTGATAAGAGTTGTATGAGCACCCAATAAAATGATAAAAAAAATAAGTGAGTGAGTGAATGACTGCTTTTTTTCCCTGACAGTCTAGTAATTGTGATGGGGATTAAACCCAAGAGTTTTAAAGGCAGCTAGCAACATCTGGTTGCTTTGTTCCTTTCTGTATTTGAAACTAAGGGCAAGTCATAATCTTTCTTCAGAGGTGGAAGAAGGTTGACACCTCACCCAAGACTATGCTTTTGTAAAATTCAGTACTAACTTTCAAGCAAAGAGATTAAATCTCAAAGGCCAGTTGCTCTTTATTTCAAACAGTCACTTTCTGCCTCCCCACCTCTATGTCTTTATGGTTCAAATTTCTAGCTATTAGATGAAGAACTCTTGTTCTTTTCTGCCTGCAGGGTAATTCCATGGGCTCAGATCTCCCCAGTTTCTGTCCATTCAGGCTCTCTAGTGCCTTCTCTAACCCTAATTCAGTCAGTGGAAAAGTCCTCTGCACCACAATTCTGGGTTGGTTGGTTAGTTTACTACTCCCCTGTGCCTGTTCTTGAAAGCTAAATTTCTGGAATGTTCTTCCTTTTCTTGGGAAGACGAATGCAATTCTCTGCCCTTGCTTTCTTTAGAACTATTTATTCCTAGCACATGTCCTGTGGAGTTCAGTGGTCAAGTAAGTTTAGGAAATGCTTCCTTACCTACAGGAAGTGGTGCTGGTTTGCCTCTGCAGGATTTTTCAGAGCCTTTATACAAATTCATATTATAAATTTAAATGATGATATTGAGGCGGGATTTATTGAATCTTCAAATATTTAAATATTTTCTATAATCACCTATGGTCCTCGCTCTCCTTTCCCCCAACCATGTACTGGAATTAGTGTTCTAGGAAATTTGAAGGATAGAATTTTGACCTTTTGGTTCAAGATATTGAATCCCTTATTAGCGTGAAACACAGAAATGGTTTCATTCCTAAGTGCGGTATGATGAAGGCACCAACCACATCTGATGTTGCTCTTTTGGGAATTTATAATTTGGATCTAAAATTGTATGCAAGTCTTTATCTTAAATAGTGTTTCAACTACTGTACCCCTCTTTTAGTCTACTCTCCATTATCGCCCCCCCCCTTTTTTTAAGCCTGGCATGACCAAGCACTTCCCTTGACTCCAAACTCCACTATGTATTGTAGGTTCACATCTCTACTTGTTTTCTCTCACTGTACCTCATCCTGAAAATACAGGTCTTCATTCTTGGTTCTGTGCTACTTTGATCCCTTATGACTCTTGGCCAATTGTTGGGCATGATTTAATTATCCAATAGTGGTCCAGGGTCTGAAAGTAGACATACTGGCTAAAATTCTAGTTCTATGTAATAACTACAATGTCTTGGGTAAGTTAATTAATCTTGGCTCACAGTTTTCTCCAGGTATAATAAAGTGTGTAGCCCATGTGAAGATTAAACACGAAGTGCTTCTCCTACCAACAGACATAGAGTAAGAGACTGGAATCATTAGCTATGTATTTTATCCACCATTTGCTTGTCAGTTTGCCATATTTTGGTGACTTATTATGATGTAAGAAGCTACAACTCAGCTATTTCAAATGCCATTAAGGCTGTCTATTGTAGATAGAGTTCAGCATTGCTCCCAGTCTGAGAGAAGAAAGGCCTGTTCACCAAGTTCTGAATATCAGACAGTGAAAACCCTACGGCTCCTAATGGCATATGGCTCAACGTAGTAATGGATGACGAGTCCCCGAGACTGGAAAAAGGTACGCAATAGCTAAGACATTGGTCTCAAATATAATAAGGTTTATGAGGATGGTGTGGGACTGCTGTACAAAAGGTAACTGTGTGCCCAAATTCACTAGACTGAAACTAACAACAATAGCAGCATCCTCTCTAAGTCTCAAAGACTTCTAACTTTAGCCCATAGTGGACCAACCTAGTTCTAAAGACTCAATAGTTGGAGAATCAGAACTTATTATTCGATGTTACATGTAACTTACTTATGGGCACAACAAAAGATGAACTTAGTGTTTTTTTTTTGGGGGGGCGGGGGTATCACTGCCCTCTGGTGGTCATGGGAGCTACCCAGTGCTGCCCCTGAGAGCTGCCGCTGGATTTGAACCACCAAACCCGTGGGCCGCAGTCCCTCAATCAACCACTTACACCACCGGTCTCAGCCCTTTTTTTGTTGTTTAACATGGATACTTTCAAGTCTATTTCATGTACAGCAATCCCCTACACACTACTTGTCACCAGATTGAGACTTTCATTATAACTCCTTTCATTCGTTTCCACATACAGGAGACAAGGCACTGGCCTTCTTGGCCAGGAGTCACTTCATTTGTGTGAGACTGTGTAAGAAGACAGATTCCCTGGGGGAGTAGTAGATTATGTATTGGACTGCTAACTGCAAGGTTGAAGGTTCAAATCCACCAGCCAACAGCAGAAAGAAGCTTTCTACTGCAGTAAAGATTATAGCCTTGGAAACCCAAAGGGGCTATTCTACTCTGTCCTGCAGGGTCCCTCTAAGTCAGAATTAACTCCAAGGGAGTAAGTTTAAGCATAGGAGAATGTATTCTTCTCTGGAAGGTTGAAGACCCACCATGGATTCTTTTTTTCCTCCCTAAGGAAAAGGGAGATAGGTGGGAAAAAACAATACCCCTGCTTTACTGCTTTCTCAAAAATACATGTTGTTTGTGTAAGCATCATTTTCCTGTCTCCCATCGTCAGTTCCCAAGATCGAAAATGTTTCATTCGATGTGTGTAGTGAGACCCTAAAGTCTAGTGCAAAATAAGGTTGTTTGAATGAATGTTTTCTCTTTTAATCCCCCCCATAGTTTTAAAATAGAGCTACTTTCTAGGATCTGATTTAAATCCCACCTCTAGATTTTTGAAGCTGAAAGCTGCAC
Source organism: Nesogale talazaci (assembly GCA_004026705.1). Lineage (NCBI taxonomy): Eukaryota > Metazoa > Chordata > Mammalia > Afrosoricida > Tenrecidae > Nesogale > Nesogale talazaci. The sequence goes on along the minus strand of PVJH01002166.1, from coordinate 161,267 downwards.
ATGGGAAAAGGCAGCTCTCAGAGGTAATGTTTTTTTGTGTGTGTTTTGTTTTTTCACTAGGTGATTGACATGGGGAACACAACATATTGACTTTTTTCAAGATACTGAGCAAAGCCAAACCAAACAATGTGTAAGAAGAAACACGACTCTCCGTTTATTTATGTGACATCAGAAAATTCTCAGGAAACAGCTGTGTTGTGCCACAATTCCTCTTGATGGCACTGGAACCTTAAACATCGCCACCAGTCTGGTCTTTCACATTCTAAATCCTATTATCTAGGTTAGCTCATCTGTATTCAAAAGATCAATGTTGCATTATTACAAAGATCCTTTCAAGTGTAAAAAGGATGGCACTTCATTACAGAAAGTAAAAGAAACTAATCAAACTTTCTTGGTGAAATCATTGACTTTTTTAAGTAAAGGGCAAATTTAAGAATTTGAAAGTCCGAGATACGAAAGAACTCTGTGGTCTGGGCTCTCTCTGGCCTGTGTCTGGGTGGAGGGAGCAGCTTGGATAACCCAACGAAGAAAAGAGTTCATCAAAGATTCTCAATGCTCCCAGCTGTTCTCGTTTCTTCTGTCACGGCTTGGCTGTGTTCGCTGGAGAAGGTGAGTTACTGGTGAGCAGGCTCAGAGAGAACGTTCACGATGCACAGTGTGTTATTGTTGCTAGCGGCCATGCCGCCGCCCCACGACTCATGGTGACTGCACAAGGGACAGAACAAAATGCTGTCTGGTCCTGTGAGCCGGCCTGGGTCTGAGCGTCAGGGTCCTTAGAGTCTTCATTAGCTTCTCAAAAAAAAAAAAAAACCCCCGAAAACTTTATTTACTGTGTTTTAGATGAAAGTTTACAGAGCAGATCATGACTTTCACATTCAATAATGTATGCATGTTTTGTTTCAATTCCCTCAATGTATCATCCCTCTTGTTTCCATGCCTCCTTCTTTCCTAACTTGTAAAGGCTGTCCCCTTGACCTATGGCTGATTGTTTTAGCAAAGGGGTGTGTTTGGTTTCACACCTAAAAGGCAACTAAGGGCCATAATCTTGGGAGTCTCACTACCTTCTATCTGACCAATAGCCTTGACTGATTTTTAGCAAGTAAAGGCCAGGCCATTCTTGAAGCTTTCCTGAAACCAGCTTGGCATGAGAGCATTGTGCAGACTGCCAGTGACCCATTGTAGAGTCAAACCCAGACGGCCTGTCTGGAAGGCTGAATCATCATTGCGTCTATGATAGATATGATGTGTGAGCAGCATTTGTATTGGTCCAATTAATCCGAATGATCGGGGCATCATTGATAAATAATGTTGATAGTCTCTCTTAATCCTTTTTTTCATAAGCATTTCTCTTTTTTTGTGGCATCACTGCCCTCTGGTGGTCATGGGAGCTACCCAGCCTTGCTGCTGAAGAGCTGCCGTTGGATTTGAACTGCCAAGCCAGTGGGCCACAGTCCCACACTCCACTACGCCACTGGGGCTCAGCCCACAAATATTCTTACACACACTCTGCGTTCCTTAGACTGTGCATTGGTTAGAAGTGCACTTGGGATTAAGCGTGGAAAGGAAAGGAAGGAAGAGGACGAGAAAGAGAGTGGAGCAGCATGCATGCCCAAGGACACTCACGGGGAGCTCTGAAAGAGAAATGACTTTGCTGCACGGTGTTTCCTGAGGGACAAAGAGAAACCTACTGGTCATCATTGAATTGCACATAAACCATTCTGGGAAGAAGCTGGATGACAGGGAGCCAACTCTTTTTAGCTGGGACAATTCCGAAGAAGACTATAGCTGAGGGCTATTTACTGGAAAGTCTGCCAGTGGTGTGGATAAAACCCTTTTATTTCTGAAGGGAAGATCTGGATAGTACGTCAGAGTCACCATCTGTGGTAGGCAAATAATGATCCCAAAGGGGTCTACATCCTAACTCCTGGAACTCGTGATTGTGTTACCTTCATGGCGAAAGGGAATTGTCTGCTGTGATGAAGTTAAGGATCTTGGAATAGCGAGATTATCATCCCCAATGTTATCCCAGTGAAAGAGCAAGAGTGAGGCACTCCAATCAGGCCCGAGAGTGAGGAGACGGCGAGGGCAGGAGTTAAGAGTCGTGCACTTGCTGACTTTGTCAGACATTGACAGGTCATGAGCCAAGCAAGAAGCAGCAACTTTCAGAAACTGACAAAGTGAAGGAGTCAGATCTGCTGATGCCTTGGTTCTAGCCTAGAGGCACTCACCTTAGACTTCTGTCTCACAGAACTCTGCCATACTATGTTTTTATAGTTTGTAGGAAAGCAGCACACTGTCTCTTAAAAAAATGTTCATTGACAGCTTCTCTGAAGTAAGCCAAGTATTGCTACAAAAATCAGAAACATCTATTAAAATTAGTAGCAAAATGGAAGATACTCTTTCTTGACGTCTCCTCCATCTAGGTCTATATGCTTCTGAAGGTGATGTGTCCACCTTTCTACCCTGCCCTGACAACACATCAGAACAGCAGTTTGGCGTCCCCAAGGGGGTTCAAATCATGCTCCGTTCAAATGTTCTTTGGGCTTGGGGGAGTAACAGGAAGTTTGAAGGGGCAAGATGGAGCTGCAGAATAGATTGCACAGGTTTCCCAGTGGACATTGAATAGGACCACTCTTTCTGATCACAAAAAAGGAATGGGGACGTTATTGTGATGGGGGAAAAAGTTCCTTGGAGCAACTTTCCTTAGCTTTTTCTCATCAGCACTTAATTTTCTTAAAATATTTTCCTAATCGACTTGTGAAAACATTCTCTGTCCTTGGAGACAATCTACCAAGATTGGTCCTATTGTGCCCCTCTCCCCACCCCCCCAACACACAGTTGACATTCTTATCTGAGCTAACCTCACTTCTGTGAATTTAACTGGCCCCTCAAATTCCCTCAGAAACCACTGTGTTCATTGGACTCCACCCCTCACCTTTTCATTTTTCTGAAGTCACTTAAGCAGACTAACATATGTATATTACTGGGAATACCTATCTACAGTCAGCCACTAATCACAGAGACATGGTTAAACACTTTGATTTAGAATACACAATGTGAACTGGAACCCTGATAGTAATAATTTGTATTTGCCCTTTATATGGCAGCACCATTTTAGGTGCAGGGTCTCCGGGTGATGCATAAGGAGCAGGCTTGTCTTCACGTTATTCATTCTCAGGATCATTTTGCTAACATTCGTGAATCATGATGACTTGCTAGGCACCATTCCAAGCCTGCTACTCGAGTGAAATTAACTTGGCAGGATCATATTGGGTAGCTAGTGCTCCGGTCCTCATTTCACAGAAGGGGATATTGAGGCAGGTGATAGTAAAGTGCGGGCCAGCCTCTATCCAGGGTTAGGCTGTTGCTACACTCATTTCCTTCTCTTTGTGAGACTGAAAACCAAACCCAAACCATTGAGCGCTGTAGGATTTTCTTCCCCGTACTGTGTATGGAAGCAGATCTCTAGGCTTTCCTTGTCAGCAGCCTCACTAGGTGGGCTTGAACTGCTAACCTTTTGGATAGCATTGGGGCACCTTGCCTCATCCAGGGATGATGTAACATAGAAGTCATGCTTTATATTCTTGTAGCTTCAGTCTGGGTGAACTCATTTAACATGTGCTTACTGAAATATATTTAATGTACTATTACTTTAAGGCTACACTGTTGCTATGGTAGCCACCATCCACACTGAGCATTTGAAATGTGGAAAGTCCAATTGAAGTGTGTGCTAGGGGTAAAATACATACCAAATTTCAGAGATTTAGTTTGGGGGATTAAAAAAACCTGGCAAAACAAAACCTCATCTCATCTATTCTTTATATCGATTGAATGTTGAAATGATAATAATATTTTGAGTGTATGGAATTAAATCATTTTAAAAATTATTTTTACCCACTTTTCCTTTTTAAATGTGACTGCAAGAAAATTTATAATTATAGATATACATCACAATTGTAGTTTGCATTTCATTTCTTTTGGCTAAAACTGATTTAGAGTATTTGAGTTTCTTCTCATGGGAACACATTTTGCTCTTAAATGCAAAGACAAAATATGTAGTTTGGTATTGGAATCAAGCTTATATATATAAATGTGTGTATATATATATAGAATATATGATTCATTTGTTATTTAATAGGGATTCTAGTCACTGATCAGCCCTCGCTTGGTAGTTGTTTAGTGATTGCTGAAAACTAGTTAGAGGCAGTCTGAGAGAGATGAATTAAACTTCTATTGTTGTGGGGGGAACAAGGTCATCAACTTGAAATTAATCAACGGATTTCAAATCACCGGAAGGTAAATTCTACCCTCAGCTTCACAGTTTCAGCATGTAAATTGCTGTTTAGAAGAGAGCCTGTGAAATCAATCCACCTTTTTCCCCTTCAGAAATTAAAAGCAATTTGTTTTTATTTTTGACAAATCCTGGAAAGCACTTGTACATCAAGCTCCTTTACTGTGACACCCGACACCACCTGGGTTGTATGTTTTTCAGAGTTTTGAGTATAGGGGTGGGAAATTCAGATACTTTGGGGTTCAAATTTGGAAGAGATCCCCTTGATCCCTGTTGGGAAACCCATCTGCCCTAACCCCATATATTCTATTTCAAATGAGTCAGAAACTCAAAAGTTAAACTTGGCAAAAGTAGAACATATCCTGTGGACTCCGACCAAAGCCATATAAATCATCCCCGGATCACACCAAAGTTGGCCCCCAAACTGGGCACAGATTTTCCAATCTGGTCCCATCATTTGCCAGAAGGCAGGAGGACCACAGGGAGGTGTGGGATGCACCTGGCTTTTATCCCAACTTTTGTGGTTAGTGATGCTTGTCTGATCTGGAATTGGGTAGAAACACATCTGAGAAATTGAAAGACTTTAGACCACCTTGAAAGGTCATTTGGTCCATGACCTTGCAGAAAACAGTTCCCATAAATAATTTTGTGCCAAGCCTCTACTCCACCCATCCAGCTGTCCCCCTATAATTGAAGAATAATCCAGAGATGACTTGTGCTCCAATGTATCAGGCGTCTATAAGAAAGAACTTCATATCAAAAGACATCCCAGTCCATTGCAGCTCAAATCCATAGGTCTGCCCCCACCTAGACTTCTTTCGACTCCTGTCAGTGAGAAAGCCACAGGTCCATGGGCACTGCAGAGTTGCATGGATCCCAGGTTGGTGGAAAGGTGGCAGGAGCAGACAACTCCCAGGTTGGCTTCCAAGGTCTGCAGCCCACCTGGAGCCACCTTTGGAGGCAGCTATAGTTTGAGCAAAGAGGAAGGTAAAGGGCTGGAGAGAGAAAGGCGAAGCTCCTCACTGTTTTCCTTATAGAAAAACATTCTCCCCTGTGGCCCCCTCCCCCTCCCCACCATCCAGCCATCATCAAGCTGTGACCTGATTGAATGTACCCCTATCCTTCACACGCTTCAAGTTGACATACGATCTAGCTGCCACCCCCAATTAATTGTGGACTCAGTATTTTCTCAACCACTACCACAAAACATTTGTTGGGAATCGAGTGAAGGTTTAAAGAGCAGCTCATTAGTTTACAACAATTCATGCACATTTGATCTCATTCATGCAGTTTTTTCTATGTAAGACTGTTTATCTCTTACTCTCTCCCTGTGTTTCCTGCTTGTATTCTTATTTCTTCTCCAATCCTTCTGAATTTTGTCCTTGGGTAAATGCAGCCCTTTTAATCAAAGAGCTGATTCTTCTAGGGGGGATGTGTACCTTACAAGTACTACTGTTTCTCTTAAAGGCCTGTATATTCTTTGGCTAAAAATTGAGCCCAGGCATGCTCTCTTCAGCAGCACATATACTAAAAAAATTGAGCCCAGGGGATGAATTCAGATCTAGTCCTGAAGGATGATGAAGGACTATGGTCTTCAGGATCCACTGATACCGATCTGACCCATAAGCTTTGTCTTTTTTTATATAATTTTTAATGTAATTTTTACATAATTTTTTGTTGCACATGTTTCTCCCCCTCTAGCCAGGGCTTTGCAAGGTGATCCTTTGCAGAGCAGGTGGTAGTGGTAGCTTGAAACTGTCTGGTTCTTCCAGTCTTAGGGAGATGGAGACTAGTGTTCAGGTGGTTTATCAGTCCATTGGATTAAATGATTCCATGTGACTTCACTTTTCATCTCTCTTCTCTTTGAATGCAGAGACCAATAGCTGCACTTTAAAGGCCCACTCACAAGCTTGTAAAACTTCCACAACCACTCATCAAAGAAGGATATATAGCATTGTCTTTGTGAAGTATGTTATACCGATTGACCTTGGTGTTCCCAGAGACTCTATTCTTCGACCCTAGTTCCAGCAACTCATTCACTGGTGCATGGTTCTGTTTAAGAGGTTTTCATAACTTTCCCCCTGGTATGCTCTAGCATATTTATAGTTATATTTGTAGCCAAGACTGTCAAACACCGCCTTCCCATACACATTTATTTGAGGGTATACGTCCATTTCCAAAGTACTTTTTAACATCAGTACTTTGATAAAAATATCAGTTGGTCCACAAAGTGAATGATCTCTTGTAGCAGTAGCTATGTCTTGTTTATCTGATTTCTGACCACATAGTTTTAGAAGCAAACAAGCCTAGTCTGAGTCTGCATAGGCTGGAAGCTGCAGAGGTAGATGAATTCAAGACCAGCAGGCCTGTCTGATGGGAGAGATAGATGCATCCAGGGTCAGCAGGTCAGATGGTAGAACATTGATGACGAGTTCTGACAAAGAAGCTGCTAGGATCAGCTTGCAGTATTGCTAGCTTTTGGCTCCAGTCCAAAGAAACCGAGGTCAACGAGCCAGATGCAGGATCCAGACCCAGCAGAAAGCAAACAAATCTTTTCACATTGTGGAACATAGGAAGGGCAGACTCCTGAAGAACCTCCTTTTGGTTGCCTAAGGGCTGGGACCCTAGTCAGGAAGTTATATCTCATCCTAATCTTCTTACAATGAATTGGCTTCTCACAGCACTCTCACAAGGGAGTTGATTACCTTCTTTGTGGTCACATTATGTGGGACAGCTAAGCTTTAACTGTCAAGTCACTAATATTCCTGGCCCAGTCAAGTTGACACAAAGCCTAGTATATATCTTAATCTCCCTGTATTAATGCAGTTTATTTCAATGTTTTTTTTATTGATGTGGACCTATGTGAAATACTTATCTGATTTGAGAAGTGACCTATATTTGAGAGCGAAGACCTCTTAATGTTCTTCTGTCACAAAACCAACTAAACCAGTAGCAGTCAACTTGATTTTGACTCCTTGTAACCGATGTGTGTCAGAGAAAAACTGTGTTCTGTACGATTTTTACTGACTGGTTCTTTCAGGAGCAGAATGTCTTTCTGCTGAGGAGTCTCTGGAGAGACTTGAACTGCCAAGCATTTGGGAAGCAACAGATGGCATTAGACATTTGCATCATCTAGTCCAGAAAACCTAAAAAAAAAAAAATACCAAGAAAACCAAAAGCAAAAAACTGCTTCTACAGAGAAGTTGGAGGCCTGGTGGTGTATTGGTTAAGTAAGTACTTGGTTGCTAGCCTAAAGGACAATGGTTCCAGTGTACTAACTGCTCGGTAAGAAAAAGATATGGTAGTCTGCTTCTGAAAATATTATGACCTGGGAAAGAAACTCAATGGGACATTTCTAGCCTGTCTTGTAGGGTCTTTGAATTGGAACAGAACTGAGAATAATATGATTTCTTTGGGGTGGTGGTGGTGGTGGTGGTGTCTAGATAGGAGAGACAGTTCATTTTCTTCTGTGTGTGTGCTATTGTTTGATGTGAATTTGTTTCTCAAAAGATTCTAAGTCCATCTCAGTTTCACTTTCTTCCCTTTTTCTTTAAGCCACACAGTCCACTCTTTAGATTTGAGGGCTAAGGAATCTGGAAGGAAAGGCAGTTCATTTTCATTCTATTTTCCTTTCTGTCTTCTTAGAAATGTGGGTGAGAAATCTACCTGCTGATCAAGCATGACTGTGACTGGACACAAAGGAGCAGATAAGTCTGGGGATTCTGAGGAACCTTTCAGCTAAAATCAAGGCACGACTTCTAGGTAGGAGGATCCTGCAATCTCTCTAGCAGGTGGGAAACTGGGTAAGACTCTGGGGTTTGTTGGCTGTGCATGAACTTCTTGGCACCTCAATTAAAAAAAACACAACAAAATCACAAACCCCTGTGATACAGGATTGCCACCCATTCTATAGAGTTCTATGTGTCCCAAACAAGTGGATTTGTATAAAACAGAAGCACTGCTCAGGGATACAGAGAGTGGCACAGGGAGAAGGTGGCAGGTGGTCATGAAGAAATGGATTTCCAAAGGGTTTGCTTAAATACCCAATGAGGCACTCTGTAACATCTGGGCAGCTTACTGCCAAGATCTAACGATAGAAAAATGTCTGATTTCTAAGAAATATGTCTTGTTTAAACAGAGTGGAAGCCAGCATTAAGGTCATTTAAAGTTAAAGAGTATGATTGCCCCTTTAATCAGTCTTTTTATCAATAGAAATGAAAACTCACTTGGCTGTTTTTAGTGAAAGTGAATGCCTATAAGTTTAGTCTGTGAAACACAAGGTAGGACCACATGAACCTGGTGGTTGCTTTTGATCTTTCATTATGCTGTTTCTGACACCCTGCCTAACAGGTCTTCCCAAGTCACTACTCAGCAAATTCACAGCCAGTTGTTCCTTATTTTAAGTGGGTAGCATTTTCATTTTTGTATCACACCGCTTGTGGGGACACCCTTTAAAAAAATTAAAAGAAGGTCATTTTATTGGGGACTCTAAAACAATCCACACATCAATTGTATCAAGTATATTTATTGCCATCATTATTTTCTAAGGAATTGCTTTCTATTGAGCCCTTAGTATCAGCTCTCTTCCCTCCACTCTGTGACCCCTTGATAAATTATTGATTATTACTATTTCATAACTTAAAACAATTGTTGGCTCCCTTCTCCCATGGTTTCTGCTGTCTGTCCCCTTGGAGGTAGATGGAAGGGGAGGTGGTCTTGTGTCCGTCATTGTCATTGATTCCCTCTTCCTTCTCTCCTCTTTACACCTTTCCCTACCCTCCTTGTATTGTTGCTTCCATTCATGTTCCTGGATTCTGTGTGGACACCCTTATTTTGTTGGAACCTGATATCTGTGTAAGCCCCTCTAGCATCACATCTTCGATCTGGTCCTAGATCTACTATTTAAAGGATAGTTCTACCTCCCACACACCAGGGTTTCAAATATTTATGAAGGGTTATTTCCTCTCCTCCCCCAAGGGTTACCTTCTCCAGACTAACTCTAAATCGCAACCCCAACTATTACTTGAATGTGGCTGGAAACAGCCTATAAAGCAGCCACCTCAATGTTCCCATTATCTATTGCTGTGTAACAGACCTAGCGACAAAAGCAGGTCTTTGAGGAACTGACTATGGAACGCAAGGCTCTAGTCTCAGGGGTGGAGGAGTGGGCATCAAAGTCAATCCACCTAACCTAGTCCACAGAGACTATGTTCTATATCTTATTTGGGAAGTAGCTACCGGGTCTTAATAGCTTGTGAGTAGCCTTTTAAAGTGCAACTATTGGTTTCTTCGTGTCCAGAGCAAAGAAGAACGAAGAAAATCAAAGACACAAGGATACAGTTCAAAGGGCTTTGTGGCCTGCATGACTCTCTTATAACCTTGGGAATCTCCAGTAACCCTGAGACCAGAAGAGCTAGATGGTACCTGACTACCACCATTATTCACTCTGAAAGAAATCACAATAGGAGATCTTGGATAGAGTGGATGAGAAATATACAGCAAGACCCCACATCATGAAAAAGACAGATTTACTGATCTGATCCAGACTAGCAGAACTTGTAAGGTTATGGTCTTTCAAGCCTGGAACTGAACTCATGCCATGGCTCACCAAAAGAGATACAGGCCTGTAAGGTGAACAAATACACTGCATAATTGAGTACTCATCACACTTCATGCGTGAGATCCAAAGGGCAGCATTTGGCCAGGGGTAAAGCTCAGAAGGCAGGACATGATCAGAAGAAAGGATGGAAGGAAATGGTGAGGCCAGAGAGGAAGTGAGAGGAGTGCTTGCTATGACATTGTAGGGATTGCAACCAATATCACAAATCAAATGTGTATTAATTGTTGAATAGAAAATGAAACTTTCTCCTAATTCACAACAAAAAAATCTAAAAACAGACACACAATGTTATAGAGATAAAAAAAATTAAGCAAAACCAAATCCTCCCTGTCATTGATTCAATTCTGACTGGTGGTGATTCCATGGAACAGGATAGACAGCTTGGAACTATTGCTGTGCACTTCTGAGACTATAACTCGTTTATGGGAATAGAAAGCCTTGTCTTTCTTCCAAGGAGCAGCTCCCCTCCATGGTTGTCCAGTTGCCTTCAGATGGGCTTTGGGTCCCCAATCTGCACTCCCTCTCATTCACAATGATGACTGATGCCTGACCCCTTTGACACCTCATGATCACACAGGCTGGTGTGCTTCTTTCCTATGGGCTTAATTGCTTTTGAGCTAGATGACCACTTGTTTACCTGTATTTAGTAATCATTTTGATTATTTTAATTGTTCGAATAGTTTTTCATGGAATACTTCAGATTTTATATGTGGACATGCTGCCATGCATTGTCTATGAATGACAGTGGAGTCTTAGGGCGCAATGGTTAAGCACTGTGCAACTAAGGAAAAGGTTGGTTGTTTGAATCTACCAGCCACTCAGGGAGAGCAAGGTCCTAGCCATCTACATACAGGAACATTAGAGCATTGGGGTCCTAGGAGCTTCATCTAGTGTGCAGGAGCACTTTGAATCAGCATTGGACTAGGTGCCAGGCAAGAACACCAATATGAATAATAAAAACTATTTTCCTTTCTAATAGGCCCGCACTTTATTTCACATTGAATTGAATGTCCAATGTTGCATAAAAGTAGTGTTTGACTATTTTCTGACTTTAAAAAAACACAGCTCTGATTTTAATTGTTTGCTGTCGCTTTTTGTTTGGTGATACTATTTATCACATTAAAGCAATATCTTTCTCTTCATTAGTCTGTTATTTTTTAAAATAAAGTTTACATTGATGCTAAATTGAAAAAGATTTCTGTAGTCATTGATTATGGTAATTCTTTCCCCCTCTTTAATTGTTAATATGATAGGTTGCAATTATTTTAATTGTTCTTATAGCTTTTCATTGAATATTTTTCATGGAAAACCACTCTTCATTTTTTTACATTGCTGAGCAGTATTCAATTTGTAAATATGTAATAATTTGTTTACCTATGTAATTATTTGTGGACATTAGGATTCTTTGCATCTTTTGGCTATTAAAAAAAGCTCTTCTTAACAAATCTTAGTGTGGACATATATTTTAATTTTTCTTGAATGTCTAGAAGTTGAAGGTCTAAATCAAGTGGTAATTTCATGTTTCTTAATGTTTTACAAAGCCAAAGATATTCTTTTTCAGCAATTTGTTGTGTATAAGTCAGTGACCTTCCTTTTTTCAAATTGTGTTATCTTCCTGTAGTTTGCCAAGCTGCTTTTATCAATATGATCTCACATAGACCATTCTTTAAAGGAGCATATACTCAAAGCAGACATATTTTACTAATTAAGATACATTTTTTTTTGTTTCAAAGAAGGTGCCAAGGTTTTTATCAAAGGTTCAAAGTTCAAAGATTATCTCAGGACAATAGTTTTGGGGTTTATCGAGCCTAAGTGACTTCAGAAATGGCTCAATGATTCTAAATGCTACTGAGAATTTGGAATTCTGCTTTATTTTTAGCACCTTTTGATGGAGATTTTTCTATATAGTGTTTTCTATATAGTAAAATGGGCTGTATGCTTTAAAAAGAAGTTATCAAACTGTTTTCCAAAATGATTACACCACAATTCCTATTACTCCATATCCTAACCTTTTACTTGGCATGATTTTAGTCATTCTGATCTGTTTGTGCTGGTGTATAATTATGGCATAAATTTGTGTTTCTCTGATTACTAAAGACATTTCTATCTTTTTATGTCCTTCTCAACTACTTGTACATCTTTTGTGAAGTGTCTAAATTTTTGGTGCCTATTTTTAACATTGCACAATTTGTCATAATACAGAATTTAAAAATACTTTATATAGTTACAAGACCTTTACATGATATGCTTAGCAATTTTCTTCTTAATCTATGATTTGCCTTTTCATTTTTTTGAGGTGCATATAATTTCTTTTTGTTGAAATAAAGTTTGCATACAGAGAAATATGGTAACATTTCAATGGTATGGTAACTATTCAATGTTTTTATTATTAGTAGTAGTAGTTATCCTTATATTGGGGGGGGGCTCCTAGAAATCTTTTTTTTTTTGGTTTGTTTTTTTGTGGCATCACTGCCCTGGTGGGAGTAGGAAGCCTAGCCTTGCTCCTGGAGAGCTGCTTCTGGATTTGAACTGCCAACCCGGTGGGCCACAGCCCAGCACTCAACCACTACGCCACGAGGGTTCAGCCCCTAGAAAACTTATAACAATTCATCATTCATTTGTATGGAGCACACTTGTACATAGGTTGCCATCATTTCCAAAACACTTTCTTTCTGCTTGAGCCCTTGGTACCAGTTCCTCTCTCCACCCCCAACCTCATGAATCCCTGATCAGTTATATATTATTATTGCTATTTCAGACCTTACATTGTTGGCTGGCTCATTTTCACCCACATTTCTGTTGTTCATCCCCCTTTGGGAGTTGTTGTTTTTTCTTTTTTGATGAGGTCTTTGGAAGAACCACATTGTTTAATTTGAAAACCAATTTATCAGTGTCTTCTTACATTTGTTTTACCTATCTAAAACTTTTGCTTACCCCTCCATTTTAAAGGTTTTCTCCAGATTTTTTAGAAGTTTTATAACTTAAAAATTTATCTGTAAATCTATGATTAATTTTGAATTAATTTTCATAAAGTCAATGTTATTAAATTTAATTTGCTGTCTTAAAAAATTTACCTTTGCACCTGTACTCATGTGTCTAGGCCATATAATTTTATTTTTTATACATTCTTTATCTGTTTTAGATGTTCACTTTTTCTTTTTCCTTTCCTTTTTTTTGGGGGGGGGGCATCACTGCTCTCTGGTGGTGGGAATAGGAGGCCCAGCCCCACTGCTGGAATTGAACCTCCGTCCCAGTGGGCCGCAGTCCCGCGCACAACCAGTACGCCACCGGGGCTCAGCCCAGATGTTCACTTTTTCAAGCCTTGAAATGAAATAGAGAACTTGCTGCTTGCACAAAAATTAATACAATAGTTAGTGTAAGAGTGGAATGATTTATTCCTTATCATTTAAGAGTACACACCTTTCAAGTAATCTTGGCTCAGTGTGTATATAACAGTCAAATTAATTCATTAAATGCATCATTGTACTATATTTTTAATATCCTCTTTGTGGCACAAGTGGTTAAATAGCTGACTACTACCTCAATTGCTGGTGCCCAAGATGCCTTAGAAGATGGGCATGGCAGTCCATTTCTGAATTCTTTGGTCGTTCAGGAATCAGAGATCCAGGGTAGTTTTGTCCTGCACACATGGGATTGCCAGGACTCTGAATTGCCTCCACGGGCACCAACAAGCACAACAGATCCCCGTTAGTCTTGTGTTAGCCTCTGTATGGCACAGGAAGTTATACATTTTGTTTTAAAACTTACTAGAATGTAGTTGGGAGAGAGATGTTGCTTCCTACTTCAGTAAAGATTTATAGTCTCCGTAACACACAGTCACAGTCTTGGAGCAGTTTTATCCTCCTCTGTAGGCTCGTTGTGAGTTAGCATCAACTTGATGGCAGTGAGTTTGTTTCTTTGAGTTCAGGGCATGTAGTCATTCTGCTTCATTATTATTATTTCACCACTACCAATTCAACACTATCAATTGAAAATTCATTCTTGGGGCTAGAACTCAGGGTTGGGTTTGATGTGATCAAATGGATTCTCGGGACTTTACTCAGTGTGCTTTGAATTTCCATGGCTGGTATGTAGTCCATGTCAACTCATAGAGGCCTTATCTGATGGGGCAGAAAGACCCCAGGAAGCTTTCTGAGCTGCAATGGGCATGGGAGCAGATTTTGAGGTGTTGTCACCCCCAGAGATCCTTTAGCCAGCACTCTATAGCTTTGTACTCAACGTACTAGCAGGGCCCCTTGCTTTGAGGTTGTGTTGTTAAATAGGTCTCTGGAGAGTCTAGTATACAATTATTCTTGCAGAAGTTGACAATGATGAATTTAGCATTTTTGTTTTAAGGTGATCATGAAAGTCCATGATGCACTAAAAGTTTACTTTTGCTGAGGTATAGATCTGAGTCCTGCTCACGGGGTCATTAGCTATAAATAAGTGTCTAGCCAACTTTCTAAGATCCTCACTTCAAAACAGATTTCTAGTGTTTTACTTGTAAGCACAACAGCTAATTGCTTTGGAACTAAAACATTATGCCCCTATCAAAGCTCTACTTGTCCACTGCACAAATAGAGGCCTTAGCTGCTTTTCATGGCTAGGAAAAAAATAAAAAAATTGCATTCATTTAAAAAGTGCACATGGGGGGAAAAAGAAAGGAAAAGTGGGTTTGCAGGTGGCTAATGGAATGTTAAGGTGTCTGCAATATGGAGATTCAGGAAGTTTGAGGTACTGGAAGAGATAAGGAAAGTAAATAGATACTCTTGGACATTTTCCAAAATGTATCAGCCAGGATGATCTAATCAAATTATAAAGATTGGACTTTGTGATTTAATAATCCAAAATTCTTTGTGCAGTTAATTCAACATAGGACTAGGCTCTCTCAAGGCCACTGTACATCTCTATTAGAAATGTAGTTTTGTTTTTTAAAATATGATTACATTTATCAAGTTGTAAAACCATTTTTGTGCTTCTTTTTGAGTCGTGCCTTCCCAGTTATCATAAGTTAATTCATAAATTAATTATTCTATTTAATATTTCCAGTTACTGTTATCAATTTGATTTCATTTCTTAAATTTGATGCCATTCCTAAAAAGAGCATAAGGAACAAACCAGACTTTTTATTATTATTGTTACAGTTAAGTTAATCTACTGTTCAATTTGATAAAGACTTCAGGTGATATTTTGGATTAAAGGTTTAAAGATTATCTCACAACAGTAGTTTCTGAGTTTCTTCCAGTCTTCATGGTTCTAGGAGATCTTGCATTCCGAAGAACTTGAAATTCTGTGTTCCTTGTTTGATCAGGTTTTTTTATATAATTGTTGACCAAAATATTTAGTGGTGGTGTCTGAGTATCATCCAATTCCACTGATTTCAAGACAGAGGACGCAGTTGCTCGTGGAGGCCTGAACACGCCAGGAGCTTCTCCTATTCCTGACACCTTCTGGCTCTGTTGCTCCATGTGAGAAAGCCTTGAATGGTCACATGGGACAGTGTGCTTTATAATTTCTCCTAAAGTATTTCTACAGGATGCTGGTCTATTATTATTTTTTCAGCCGCAATGTCCAATATATTTTATTTTCATTGTATAATATTGAGAAAATGATAATTCACAAAGGTGAGTAGTTATAAATGATGACAGTTTTAGAAAGCAATGTCAAGATGCATGCCAATTAAATGGTACAAACGTTCTAAAAGAGAAAGCATAAATTTTTGTTTAAACAGTTCATTTTTTTGATCAGTCGTTTATTTGCAGACATGTTGTATTATTGCAGAGGTAGGGATTTTATGCTACTAGAAGTGGATTCACTGGATCAGCACTGTTACTACTGGTCTAGGTAAGAAAAAGATTAGAAAGTGAGACTAAATCACAGAAATTTTTACAGCAATTTGTGTCTGCTGTAATATCCAAGCATGTGGTTAGTGGACTTTTCTTGCTAACCAAGGTGTGTTACCATTGGGGTGTTATGAAACTTATATGGTTCAAGTCACATTTTCTCATCAACCATAGATGTATGGGAGATTAAAAAGCAAGCAGGCAAAAACAGACATCCTTTACCAGAGGTTGTTTGAGAAAGACGACTTTGGGACAACTTAACTACTATTATGTGTAATTACAAATACGAGAGAATTTCACATATTTTGTGAAAAGTGGTATTAAAAGATAGTGGATTTTCTCCTTGAACTTCAGATGTCTGTATGTGTGCATGGATGCACACTATATATACATATATACATGTATACACACACGGATACACAGACTGAATCTCTACCTGGTCCTTAGCCACCCTCTCAATTGTTGCTGTGTGTGACCCTATTTTTGCATCCACTACATCAACCTAATTCCGTTGAAGATCTTTCTCTTTTTCACTGGCCCACACACATTAGCATCTTTCTGCAGAAGATGGTCCTTACAGATAAAATGGCTAAAGTATAGGTGATAAAGTCTTGCCATCTTGCTTCTAAGAAACATTTTGATTGTACTTTCTCCTTTTTCCCATGGTTCAGCAAACTGTTTTAATTGTAGAATACACAAAAAACATCTTTTAAAAATTTCATGCATGGGTGAAAATCCCCTACTGAAACACAGAACACTGTAGTTAGGTCAAAAAGCTATTGGTACCTAGAGGGATGCCTAAAGCCAAGTGTCAGCACAAGGGTAAAGCACAGAGCCTGGCAAATGTCTGCCAAAGAAATGCAAGAAAGAGAGAGCAGGGTTGATCGTGTTCTGATCAGTTACAACATTAAATGAAGCTCAAAGGCATTACTCATAAGGAATGTCTTCGAAGTCTCTCTATTGGGCTCTGCAGCCACCTCTCAGCTCCCTGGGACCTCTAGGGTGGAAGGGATTCTGCAAGCGTCTCTGCGTCCACATAAAGCCCGCCAATTTCTGTTTGGGTTTTTTCACCTCATCTTCCACCCTTGCCATCTCATCGAACTCTCTTATCTCCTCATTGCTCAAATGCATATCGTGAGTGGCTCCCTTACACTCCTTGAGGGACTCAGCCAGCCTTTGTTTGGGTTTGCTTTTTGCTTTTCTGGGGACATGATCTTGAACTGGGCACTTGGCTGCAGCCCTGGTCTCACTTGCTGGATTTTCCTCTTTGGGCTTCCCCTTGTCTTCAGTCTTTCCCCTCTCCTTTGCCATTTCCTCATCTGCCTTTCCCTCATTTCTTAACTTTTCCTTGCCTTCAATTCCTAACTTTCCTTTAACTTCCATTTCTCATTTTTTTTCTGGTTTTCTATTCCTAGCTTCCCCTTGTCGTCTGTTCCTATTTTTTTCTCTTGCCTTCTTGTCTTAATTTTTCCTTGTCTTCTGTTTCTAACTTTTCCTTACCTTCTTTCCCTAACTTTTCCTTGTCTTTGGAGTGCCATGGGCTTTTGGCTTTCCTTAGCAGTGGCTGTTCTTCATTTTCCACCTTGTCTTGGTTGTCAAGATTTCCTTCATTTTCACTGTTGTGTTTCCCCAAGTTGAAGTTCTCCTTATCCTGTCCTGCAGGGCATCTGGACAGGCCTTCTTCTCTTTCTCTAGCCACAGAGAGTGCTGGGAGTAACAGACCACAGACCTGAAGGCACTTGGAGCGACAGAAAAGAGCCCAGGGACCTGAACAGAAGGCTCGGTGCAGGGCGCTGGAAGGACCAGTGGGCTCAGTGAGCAGGTGAGTTAGTCTGGGTAGACTAGAGGAACAAATTCAAGGACATGCTTATGGATATAAGGAATGGGTTTATATTCAAGAGGAATAGGACATTTGAGAAAACATCCCAGCCCAGTCCAGCTCAAAGTCACAAGTCCGATATTAACCCATATGCCCGAAATCAGTCCATAAAGTCTCCTTCTGACACATGAAGTGACAGGTCAGTGGGTACAGAGTCCTGACACTGACATGTGTCTCCTCATGGCTCCTAACTTCCAGGGCTCAGGGTCCATCAACAGCATCCCGTGGTGGCAGAAACAACTCATCGCTGGAAGAGGTCCCCATGTGGCTGCCCCAGCCTCAGAGGTCCGGCTCCATCAGGGTAAAGCCGTGTGGTTTCTCCACTGGCTACACCAGCCTCCCAGACGCTGCCATTCTGTGTTGCCTATGGTTAATCATCTCTGAAACTAACTCCCAACAAGTGGGGGAGATAGATTCTCTTCTTCACGAGGGAAATATCGCAAGATTTCCAGGAGTCTCAGGTGAAAGCCATGCCCACACAGAGGCCTCATTGGCTACTCAATGGCTATCTCCAGATTAACAGGCTAGACTCCACCCCTACATTTCAATCACAAAATTAACATAAGCACATGACTGCCACAGCGGGTGTGCTGATTGTACTTCTTTTTCTTTTTCTTTTTTATGTCAACTTTCACTTTTTACTAGTTCTTTAGACAAAATTCAAACCATTTTAAAATCTATGAATTATCTTATAAATACTTATATTTTAACATGTTACATTAATTTAGTGTTTATTTATGGAGGTAAATGTAAGGCTAAATGAGGCAAAATGTAATTAAAAAAAGAAAAAAGCTTGTATACATAAAGCTAATAGAAAAGCATTGTAACATTTCCTAGTGGTAATATAAAGATGATTGTTGAGGCTGAGCCCCGGTGGCGTAGTGGTTGTGCGCGGGACTGTGGCCCACTGGGATGGAGGTTCAATTCCAGCTCCACAGAGCAAAGGCTGGGCCTCCTACTCCCACCATCTGAGGGCAGTGATGCCAAAAAAAATTTTAAAAAAGATGATTGTTGGATTGATTCTTTAATAACAACATAATTTTTCTTTAATAATAATCATCTTCTTTGTCTCTTTTAATGCATTTTAAAACTGAAAACCTTTTTTATCAGAAATTAGTACCAATCTGATTTCTTTCTTTTTTTGCTATCTGAAACTGGTTTATTTTTTATTTTTTTATTAAAAATAATTTTTGGGGAAACTCCTACATCATTTTTCATAATACATAAATATATATATATATACTGTGCCAAGCACCTTCACATGTCTGCTGCTGTTGTCATTCTCCAAATATCCGCTTTTCCACTTAAGCCCTTGATATCACCTTCCCATCCTTTCCCCTCTGTCCCTGCTCTCCTTTCCCCACCAACCCTCATTACTTTATAAATTATTATTGTTCTGTCATATCTTACACTGCCCGACCTCTCCCCCAGCCCACTCCTTTGATGTCTGTCCTCCAGATAGGCGGTTATGTGTATATCCTTGCAGTTGGTTCCATCTCTCTACCCCACCTTCTCTCCACCCATCCAGCAGCTCCAATCTCACCACTGGCCCCAACGGGCTCATCTGTCCTGGGTTCTTCATATCTCCAGCTCCCCTCTCTAGCAGTGTACCTTTTCCAGTCCAGCTGGATTTTTAAGGTAGAGTTGGGAAGAGGAAACCTTCAGGAACTAGAACAAGGTTGTTATGCATCATCACTGTCTCGCTGCACCTTGACTGGTCTGTCTCCTTTCTCCCTATGACTCCCCTGTAAGGGAGTGACCAATTATCCACCAGTGGGCCTTCGGTCCCCACCCTGCTCTCCCCCTCATTCATAACAATGTGATTCTTGTTCTTTGATACTCTATCCCTGCTCCCTTCAACCCCTCTTGATCACACAGGCTGTTGTGCGTCTTTCATACGGGCTTTGCTGCTTCTGCGCTGAATGGCTACTCGTTTATCTTCAAGTCTTTGAGACTCCAGACACTTAATGATTTGATAGCTGGGCACCATCCATTTCTTCCACTCTTTTAGTCTCGGTATCCATTTGTCTTCAGCAATTGTATGGGGAGTCAATTGACTCAGGTATCAGGCTTCAAAGAACAAAAATCAAAATCAATGGATTGTACTTCTTTCAGGACAACTTCCTTAGTTCTGTCAGTCCATGGTGTTTTTTCACATTCTTTGCCAACAACATAATTCAAAGACACAAATTCTTCTACGGTGTCCCTTACCCATGGTCTAACTTTCATATACAGAAGAGGGCAATAAAAGTGGCTTGGCTTAGGTCAGGCACTCCTTACTCTTCCAAGTGACAGCTTAATCTTATTTAACCTTAAAGAGATGTTTTGCAGCAGATTTGCTCAATGCAATTCTAACTGCTGCTTCCATGGGCAGTGATTAAGGCTCCAAATAAAATTCTTGAAACTCCAAGTGTTTCTCTGTTGATAATGATGAGCTTATTGATCCATTTGGAAGCATTTTTTTCTCTTTATGTTGAGATGTAATCCACACTGAAGGCTACTGTCTTTAATTTCCCTCATTAAGTACTTCAAGTTCTCTTCCATTTTAACAAACAAGGCTGTGCCATCTGTATCTCATAGATTTTTATAAGTGTCTTCCTTCAATTCTAATGTTATATTTTTTCCCATGTAGTCCGGTTTCTGAAGTTATTTGCTCAGCATATAGATTAAATAAGTATGTGAAAGATATGACCCTGATGTATACCTTTTATGATTTTAAATCACGCACTATCCACTTGTTTGGCACAAAGGACTTCCTCTTGCACTATATGCAGATTACACATGAGTACAATGAAGTGTTCTGCTATTTTCATTCTACAAAATGTTATGATATTATGATCTATGCATTCAAGTGCCTTTACATAGACAATAAAGCACATTCCTGATATTCTCTGCTTTCACCAAAGATCTACCTTACCTCAGCAATGATACCTCTCATTCCTCATCTTCTTTGGAATCTTGCTTGAATTTATGTTAGTCCCTTGTCCATGTACTGCTATAACTGTTTGGAATTATGTTCAGCAAAATCATTCAGTTGAAGAGTCCTGTAGTGCAAATGCTCAAATGCTAACCAAAAGAAAGGTTGGCTGAACTCACCAACTACTAGGGGATAAAGATACAGCAGTCTGCTTCTGTACAGATCAGCAGCCTTGCGAGTTGTATGAGCAGCAGTTCTTCTCTGTCCTGAAGGGTAAGGGTGAGTTACGATGACTCAAGGGCAATGGATTTGGGGATAACTATATTTGAATATATGCATATGGTGCTAAGCCAAAATACAAACCCACTACCATCAAACTCATTGCAACTCAGAGCAACTCTACTAGGCAGAGGTGAGCTCCTGACTAGGTTTCCACGGGTGTACATCTGGTTAATTCAAACTGCTGACCTTGAACTTGAAGTCCAATGAGTAATCCAGTAAGCCACAAGGGCTTCTTTTTACATATCCCTATATAATTACATATAAAAGATTTTTTTTTTGTATCACTGCCCTGGTGGGAGTAGGAAACCCAGCCTTTCTTCTGGAGAGCTGCTGCTGGGTTTGGACCATCAACCCTGTGGGCCCTAGTCCTGCACACAACCACTGCGCCACCAGGGCTCAGCACATATAAAAGATTTTAATAGAAAGTATAAGATTGTTGTTATAACATGTCATTATATTGAGTTCACTGCTGAAAATACCTATGGAACATTTTGAAGCTTTATTATGCTTCTAGGATCTTCCATCAGGGTGAATAAAAAAATCCTATTTCTTTTCCCAGATTCGACAATTTCTTTTTTGTTGTGGAGTCTTATCTCAGGGCATCTGAAGTACCAGAGGGGTTGATTTAAAGTATCTTTATCTTCTCCTCACACCTCTAATACTTTAATATAGAGTGGATATTCCGATAAGTTACAGCCTCACCAGTACTTTTTTTTGGGGTGGGGGGGGCATCACTGCCCTCTGGTGGTCATGGGAGCTACCCAGTGCTGCTCCTGAGAGCAGCTCAGGAACTGCCAAGGCCACAGTCCTGCACTCAATGACTTACGCCATCGGGGCTCAGCCCAGCCTCACCAGTATTTTATGTGGTTCTGTTGCCAATTTCTTGATTTATAAAGTCTATGTAAATAGAGCTTCAAGCCCCACCCCTCTTCAGAAAGGTCGGTGTGGAAATTCTGGAACAACTATGATCTTCAGGTTTTAGATTTTGTTGCTCTTCTTTTTGCTTTTCTTTCTCGGTTACCAAAAAAGGGCCATAAGACACTGTCAGACTATCCTGATTGCTCTAAATATTCAATACCTGTTAGCATCCATTTAATTACACTGTGCCTCTTGCCAGGTGGAGAAAAACAACCCAAATATTTTAACTGGGAGATTTGTGGATCTGATCTGATAATTTTAGGGGAATTTTCACAAATAATAATCACTTAGAGATGATTTTCTGGAAGTTTAAAGAATATTGCACTGGAATATTTTCACATTTTTCCTTATACACTGACTCATTGTTTGCATTATTAAAATAAGTACCCTTTCTTAATTTTCCTCACCTAAATCTCCATATCTAATGATATGTCCTTTATAATGTATTTTTGTGACTGAAATAAGACTTTATGTGTTGTCTTTAAGTTACTTTTTTAAAAAAACTGAACAACACAACTTGATCTATGTAGGTATAGACAACATTGAAGTCCCAGGGTGGTATAGTGTGCTAGGCTGCTAACCAAAAGGCTAGAGGTTAGACTCTCCCCAGACTTCCATCACAAGAAAAGCCTTGTGATCTATATTTTGAAAAATCAAACATTTATACCCTATGGAGCACAGTTGTACTCTTGACACACATGGATCACTGTGAATCAATATGGATTCAACTAAAAAAGTTCAACAACAACAATGTAAAAATCCTCATTCTTTGAATGGCAGTTGAGTTTTTATTTAAAGAATGTTCTAAGAGTTATTATCGCATTCTCCTATTGACAGATCTCCTCGCTAACATAGTTATCTTTATGAAAATGTAGGTAGTTAAGTATTAGAATATTCATACAGATAAAATGACTTCAGGAATGCAAATTACTAGGCGTTCACAAGATTAAGCCAAAGGGACCAAGGAACCAGCAGAGTACTCTGTTTGTGTTGTTTGGCTGCTAATCAAAAGGTCAGTGATTTGAATCTATCACCTATTCATGGGAGAGACGTGGCCAGCTGTTGAGTCCGTGACCTTGGAATTCCAAGGGGCAGTTCTAGTTTGTCCTGGAGAGTGGTTATGAGTTGGAAGGGACTCACTGGCAATGTATTATTGTTGTTGAGGGGGTGGTGTTTAAAGGAACTAAAAGAAAATCAGCTTGGCCCGAAAGTTAAAAATTAAAAAAGGCAGCAATTTCAAAGGTATTCGAACAACAACTCTAAAATAAAATTAATTAACTTCCCTTTAAGCAAATTCTTTTAAGTTTTCATGGTAATTTGTGCTTGTGAAAACATTCTTGGCATATCTTCTGTGGGGAAGGCACTTATTTTGTATACCCTCTAAAGAAAAGAAAAAAACAAAAAAGGGCAACTCTTAGAAGAAAAGAAAGGTTCTACTACCCTTTAAGGTGGGCCAGAATTGGAAAAAGCATTTTAGTTGCCTGGTTGTCAGCTGAAGGACACTTGGAAGCAATCTGTAATGCCGCAGTGTTAATTACATGGCAAAAGCTTTCCACAGAATATTAAAATATAGCCTGGTTCCGAGGCCGTTTCTAGTGTCTTTCAAGCCCCCTGTAGTTGCTCAAATGTCGGTGGGATAAGTGGCTAACTAACATAGACATGTGACTGAGATCTTGTGGCTTGCTCCAAAGTGGTTGTCCCAATGAACCCTGAAGACTAGATGGCAGCCTACCGAGTCTTCCTGTTTTAAGACTATTCTATAACTCAAGTAAACTTTGATCTAGAGTTTGGGGAATAAGAAAACTACTTAAACCTTACAGCAATTCCCTGCAATCAGGCAGAAGTGAGGAGAGGTACTTGTGGGAAATTTCCCTTTTAGCCCTGGTGGTCAGACATTGGGCTGTCATTCTCAAGGGCAGTTCAACACCACTAGAGGTCCCATTGGACATAAACAAGACTTCACAGGCCCATAGAGTTGGTACTGGAAATTCATGAGAGGAGCGGGGAGGCAGTTCTGTCTTCTGGAGTCACTGTGAGTTGGCATCGGCTTGAGGGCAGTGGGCTTTTTGTTCTGAGCAACCATGAATGGACATACTAGTACAGAACTTCCTTGTGCTCTTCCAAAGTTGAAAGATGGTAGTTAAAATACATGCCCATGTTCACTGCAGCACTATTCATAGTCTATGAGAGGTAAAAACAACTGAAAGTTCCATCATTACATGAATAGATTTAAACAATATGGAGCATATATATGAACTAATAGTCATAAAGATCAATGAACCACTGATAGATGCTACAACATGAATGAATCTTGAAAATCTTGAGTGAAATAAATCAGCATAAGATAGAGATGACTTCCAACGCATGGGGAAATATAGCACTGCCAATTTCCTAAAATTTACTCAATGAATACTTGAAATATTAATTATATCCATAATTTGTTCCCATCACTTATTGGTCATACTGTGGTAGTTTGTGTGTTACTGTCATACTGGAAGTTATGTCACTGGTATTTCAAATATCAGCAGGGTCACTCAAAGTGAACAGGTACCAGCAAAACTTCTAGACCAGTGATTCTCAATCTGTGGCCCCTTTGAGTGTTGAATGACCCTTCATAGGGGTCACCTGATTCATAACAGTAGCAACATTACTTTTACGAATTAGCAACAAAAATAATTTTATGGTTTGGGGTCACCACAACATGAGAAACTGTATTAAAGGGGCTGTGGAATTAGGAAAGCTGAGCACGGCTGTTTTAGACTAAAGAAGACTACAAAGAAGGAATAAACTGTCCACTTCAGAGGAATTAGCTGCTAAAACCTCACAGAGACAGCATTGAAACATTGTCTGAAACATTGTCAGATTCTGGAGGCCTAATGAGCAGAAGTAGAACATTGTCAGAGATAGTGATTGAAAATGAACCCTGCGGTCAGAATGCATTCAAAATATGACCGAGGAGAGCTTCATTCTCAAAGCAGAGTCGATCATGGGGCCTGAATGGAGTCAATTCTTTAGGGCCTTCATTTGCTGATGGAGTATGACTCAAAATAAGAAGAAATAGCTGCAAAAAGCAACTGGTAATTAGAATTCAGAATTTATAAAATATGGATATAGGAAAATTGAAGTTGTCAAAACCAAAATGGACTTCATTAACATTGATATCCTACATCTAAGTGCATTGAAAAGCACTGGCATCGATCATTTTTAAGCAGAAAATCGTGTGGTTTACTATACTGTGAATGACTTGCTCAAGAGAAAAATCACTGAATTCATCATCAAAAAGGACATTTCAAGATCTATCTGGAAGTACAATGCTGTCTATGATAGGATTATATCTATTTGTATTCACTCAACACAGCTATTATTCAAACTCATGCACATACCATGAAAGCTAGTGATAAGGACGTTGAAACATTCTACTAATGTCTTCAATCAGAAATTGATCAAACATGCTATCAAGATATGTTGGTAATTATTGGTGATTTGCATGCAAAAGTTGGAAACAAAGAGGAAGGAACAGTATTTGGAAAATATGGCCTTAGTGATAGCGATGAAGTTAGAGATATTGTGATAGAATCTGTAAGATCAATGACTTATTCATAGCAAATCCACTTTTCAACAATACAAATGATGACTATGCACATGGACTTCTTCTGATGGAATACACAAGAATCAAATGATTCAAATCGGAAGGAAGAGATGATGGAAAAGCTAGAAATAGGCCAGGGACTGACTGTGCAACAGACTTTCAATTGCTCATAAATAAATCTGGGTTTATCACAGCAACACACAAGTCCTCTCAGTAGAACAAACTGAAGGACAAGTGAAAGCAGCAACCAAAAGACCAAAGGACGCTGGGCAAGTCAGCTGTACACGATCAGTTTTAAGTGTTGCAGAGCAAGGAGGTTACTTTGAGAGCTAAGGTGTGTCCAGCCCAAGCCGTGGTATTTTTCATTTGTTTGTCCTAAGCTGTGGTATTTTTAATTGCCTCATATGCATGTGAAAGTTGGACACCATATAAGGAGACCAAAGAAGAATGAATGCATTTGAATATTGATTGTACCATGGCCTGCCAAAAGAACAAACATATCTTGGAAGAAGATGAACCAGAATGTTCCATAGAGGTAAGGATGGCAAGACTTTGTCTCATGTACTTTGTATTTAGAAGAGATCAATCTCTGTAGGACAACATGCTTTGTAAAGTAGAGCAGTTTTGAAAAACAGGAAGGCTCTTGACAAAATGGATAGACCCAATGGCTGTACTAATGGCCTCAAACATAAACCTTGTGAGGATGGCATGGGTTTTGGGCAGTGTTTCATTCTGTTGTACATAGGTTTCTGTGAGTCTGAATCAGCTGAATGACATTTTATAGCAACCATACCTGGCTCCACCTCCAAATCAGTGCACGACATTGATATTACCTGATGACAAATTTTCTTTTCTCCTCTGTAGCTATTTGGGCTTTCTAGGGTGTTTAGTTTAGGTTTTATCGCTTTCTTGAGGTGATGGGAGTAGGTAGCCTGAATTTTTATACCCTTGACTGAAAGACAAGGAAAAGCAGGAGGAGGAGATGGAGGAGGAGAAGAAGGAAGTGAAGGAGGAGAAGCATAAGACTGATGATGGCGATGTTAAACCAATGCAGATAGCAACCAGTAGGGACACTTTTTACTTCTCTCATCTGCTGTCCTGGTCGCCCTGTGTATCAGTTCTAAATTTGATGTGGCCTGATATTCCACTTCTTACAGTTATGGACATTAAGATGGTTCATGAAAAGCTGTTGAGGAAGATGACAACTTTAGTTACCATTTATAGTCTTTTCATATTGAAAACTTGTAGTTACTTTAGATACATTTGGCTTCAGTGTAGTGGCCGCGAAGGGACTAAGGAAGGGCAGGTGAAGGCCTCAATAGAAAAATGTAGTCTCCTTGGCCTTCCATCACCTCATCCTCTGCTGTCCTTTAATCTACTGAACTCAACATGACAGGGGTTGGCTTGTGAAAGGCCTAGGAAGGAGAAATTTGTTTTCCCTATCTTTGAGCTGTTCAGCCATCTGTCTCAATTTCATTCTCGTTTCCTGTTACTTTCATTCTGCCTTTCATAAAGATTAACATGCGGTGCAACCACATATTCTATTAAGCTTGTCTCCTCACTACTTTATCTCATTAACTGCTTGATCACTGTGAATAAAAATAATCTTCCATTAAGTTACAACTTCAAACGTCTCTGAGACTTTAGATCAAGCAAACCTTCAACAGCTTAAAAAAATCTCTTTAAATCCAAGAGGTTTACTTCAAAGGAAAACCTATGGGTGTTCTCAACCCAACTGACAGGTAAATAGTCATTTGTAACTAAAGATATGCAAGTGTGAAAACACAGCTTACTCTGGAGTTTGTAGCTTCTCTAAACTTTTTCAATGTTTCAGGTAACTTAGAGGTGACCTTGGGGTGGATTGCCATAAATAATAAAACTTCCATGCATCCAAACAGGGTAGTAGCAATAGGGAAATGTATACTTTTTTGTTCTTCTTTACACTTTATTCTTTTGTTTACAAAAGTAATGCTAATATAAATGAAATGGAAATTAGGTTAAAAAAGAAAAACTGTAGAGAGAGGAAAAAATTTAATGTCAATCAGAAATAACCATTGACAATATTTCATTGACAGGGGAATAATGATTCAGAGATATAAATTTTGTATATTACTTTGCAGAATTTTTATAAATACAGAAATATAGATATTCAGGTAGAAAGTAGACAAGTATTAAGAAGAGTTCAGAGGGGAAAAATAGACAAATTGGCAAAATTGTAAAATCTAAAAGTGTTGATAAGAATATAGGGAAACATGCAGGACTATCTAATAATAAGGGCTGTCTCATAATTGGTATATTTCTGAAAAAGCTTGGCAATGTGCATACAAATAAAGAGTCCAGTAAGACATTTTGCTGTTAATCACACATATTCTCAGTTGGTCAATTGACAGAAGTTTTAAAATATCATTTGATACAAGGCAGTTTAAGTTTTCACAGATGTAACCTTTCCCCCTCTTTTCTCTTATGATCCAGCTTTTCTTACATTAAACTTATAGAAGAAATCACTTATAAAAAAAACTGAAGCTGTGGGTATATTGTAGAAAAAGTAAGATTAATTTATAATTCTGGCAAATTGATCAATTACATAGAAGGGAAATAATTATTCCCATCTCATACCTTGTATAAAATATGCTCTAGATGGTTTCATATCAAACTGAAAAAGTTTAGAACTGCAAGAAAATACTGTCTTTGGTAAGTACGGTTGAGTTGGTTCCTAACCACAGTGACCAGCTGTACAGCAGAAGGAAGCACCGTCTGGCCCTGCCCCCTCCTCGGGTTTTCTTATGTTTGCGCCCCGTGTTGCAGCCCTTGGGTCAATCCGTCTTGTTGAGGGATTTCCTCTCTCTCACTGCCCCTCTCCTTTACTAAGCATGCTGTCCTTCTCCAGGGACAGTACATCCAAAATACGTGGGATGGAATCTTGGTAATCTTGCCTAGTGGGAGGATTCTTGCTGTCCTTCTTCCAAGACAGCGATTTCAGTCTTGTAGTGATTTGTTCTCATTTGGCATCATACCTTTTCATCAAATGGAATCCTGATGACTTTATTCCTGCAGGCTTTACACCATCCACGTCATTATGGTGGACTCTACGTTGAGAAGGCAGCTCTTTCTCAGTCATATTTTGAGTGCCTTCTGACCTGAGGAGCTCATCTGCTGGCACGATCTCTGACAATATTCTACTTCCACTCATGAGGTTTTCAGTATCTGACAAGGTTTTGATGCTATCTGTATGGTGTCAGTGGTTAATTCCTCTGAAGTGGACAGATGAATACCCCTTCCTTAGTCTGTTCTTTCACTGGAAGATTTGTGTGAGACGTATTCATTTTGGGTGACTCCATTGGTGTTTGAAATACCAGTAACAATGCTTCTAACATCAAAGGCACATACAAATCACCAGAGTATGACAAACTGACAGATGAGTGGTAGGAAGAACATATTAGTGAGCATAAAAATTCCTCTTACTATGATTGTATTCATATTTATGATGGGCTAAGAACCATTAGGAATGAAAACATTTTTCATTGTTAAATATTTTGGTTAATTTTTTTATCAGAAATGAACCAAGTAGCTTAGTCTTGAGAGTGAGAATTTTAACTCTTGGTTTCTGAATCCCACTCTTTTTTCTGAAGCACATAATAAACCTTCTCCTAGCTGTTGAATCAGGGAAAATGAGCTATACAGAGAAGGAGAAAGGATACTGGAAATGAAGTGCTTGTTGGGTGCTGTTGAGTTTGCTCCAACTTATAATGAAACATTGCCTGACCCTTGTAATTGTTGCTGTGTTTGAGCCCATTATTGCAGTCCCTGTATAAATCTGTGGTGGCTTCAGTTTTTCCTCTGTTAATTGTGATGCTGTCGATTGTTTCAGCTGTAAGGGTTTGTGTTTTCTTTGCATTGAATCATAGTGTCTTCAAACCAAAGAGGCTCATCTTTTTGTACTATATCAGACAATAGTCCTCTGCTAGTCATAAGGTTTTTAGTGGATCGTTCTGAAGTGGACAGTCTATTCCTTCTCCCTAGTCAGATCGCAGTTCTGGAAGCTCCACTGAAACTTGTTCTCCACAAATAACCTGGGATTTATAAGATCAGTGGCACAACTTGGAGGCTTTCATCAACGTGCAAACCACCACAGTACAACAAACTCATAGTTGAATAGTTTGTAGTTTTGTTAGAAGATACAATCTCCAGACTTGACTTTATCTCATTACTCAATACATATTTGGTCAACTTATTTTGCTAAGACTTTCTCCTGAATCTTATTGTCTTTCTATGTAAACTGACATTGTAGGAAGATCAAATCAGGTATGGGAGTGTGTGAAAAAGCTTATAAGAAAAGGAATTAAAAGATAATGAAACATCTCCATGAATTTATTTAAGTGCCCTTGTACTATAAGTGAGCAGTACTTATTACCGAAGGATGCTGTATGCAGAATCATAAATGCCAAATCCCTGCTGACAAGCAGATTCCTACTTTAACAGACATGGCCGGGTCTTCGGAGGCTGTGCATCTTTCCAGGAACAGAGCTTCTTCTTTGCCCTGCAGAGTTGCTGGTGCCTTTGAAATATTGACCTTGCAGCCCTGCTGTGATTCTGCCCTGCGCTGCTGTCTATAGCAACGGCGGTGGTTGACCTCGGTTTTCCGTTTCTCTCACCGAAGTGCGTGTCACCACCCCATGGAAGATGTGATGGATATGGACTTGAGTCCCCTGAGGCCCCCAAACTACCTTTTCAGTTGTGAACTAAAGGCTGACAAAGATTATCATTTTAAGGTGGATAATGATGAAAATGAGCACCAGTTATCTTTAAGAACGGTCAGTTTAGGATGAACTGCATATTGTTGAAGCAGAAGCAATGAATTATGAAGGCAGCCCTATTAAAGTAACACTGGCAACTTTGAAAATGTCTGTACAGCCAATGGTCTCCCTTGGGGGCTTTGAAATAACACCACCTTTGGTCTTAAGATTGAAGTATGGCTCAGGGCCTGTGCATATTAGTGGACAGCATTTAGTAGCTGTGGAGGAGGATGCAGAGTCCGATGATGAAGAGGAAGGGGAGGTGAAACTTTTAAGTATATCAGGAAAGCGCTCTGCCCCCACTAGCGGTAACAAAGTTCCACAGAAAAAGGTAAAACTTGCTGCTGCTGATGAAGAAGATGATGATGATGACGATGATGAAGATGATGATGATGATGATGATTTTGATGATGATGAAACTGAAGAAAAAAGCTCCAGTGAAGAAATCTATATGGGATACTCCAGCCAAAAATGCACAAAAATCAAACCAGAATGGAAAAGACTCAAAACCATCAACACCAAGATCCAAAGGTCAAGAATCCTTCAAAAAACAGGAAAAAACTCCCAAACACCGAAAGGCCCCAGTTCTGTAGAAAATATTAAAGCAAAAATGCAAGCAAGTATAGAAAAGGGTGGTTCTCTTCCTAAAGTGGAAGCCAAATTCATCAATTATGTGAAGAATTGCTTCTGGATGACTGACCAGGAGGCTATTCAAGATCTCTGGCAGTGGAGGAAGTCTCTTTAAGAAAATAGTTTGAACAGTTTGTTAAAATTTTCTGTCTTATTTCTGTAACAGTTGCTATCTGCGCGTCCTTTTTTATAATGCAGAGTGAGAACTTTCCCTACCCTGTCTGATAAATGTTGTCCAGGTTCCTTTGCCAAGAATGTGTTGTCTAAAATGCCTGTTTAGTTTGTAAAGATGGAACTCCACCCTTTGCTTGGTTCAAAGTATGTATGGAATGTTATGATAAGACAGAGTAGTAGCAGTGGTCAGACAAATGGAAATGGTAGGGAGACAAAAATATACATGTGAAATAAAACTCTATTAAAAAAAAAAAGAAATATTGACCTTGCAATTAGCAGCCCAATGCTTACCCATACCTACCTAGACACTTTTTACAAAGTAATAGCAAAGAACAAATAAATAATAATGATATAAAAGGTTGCTTTTTTATTGTTGCTCCTTATGTTTTGGTCTGCTCCCTTTCTCACTAAACTATGTCCATAAAAGTAATTTTGTACCTTTTTGCATCCTGAAAATGTCTAGCATGACTTCTTTGCTATATACTTTTCCCACTAATTAAAAGATATATAACTCTAGAGTCCTACTGAGTTTCTCTTGAGTATAGGTTCTCACTCATACCAGGGTGACCTTGGGCAAGTTATTTAATCTATGTTTCCTAATCCATTTCCTAACTTTGAAAAGAAGATAGTAATAGGACCTAGCTTGAGAATTCAGGGCTATTTTGTCTTTGGTTCTGTCAGTAACTTGTATCAAAGTTACTGAACCAAAAAAGGGAGTTTTGTAGCTAATATTCTATGAGTGTGTGTTTCTATCATTTCCAGACGTATTAAGTTAAAGTATGATCCTGTGGCTCAAAGTATGATTGTATTCCCTTCTTTCAGATTTGCTTCTTAGCTTCAGTTTTTTTTCTACAAATGAGATTTGTCCACACAATAGAAAAAGAATTACAGCAGAACCCTATTTACACATTTTACATTCTTTAACTTGAGATTTTAAAAGAGAAAAGAATTATTAATAAACAGATTTGTAGAAATAGTATACTTGATTCTACTTTGGTTTCTTTGGGCCAATCAGGTGATCTGACAAAAGAGGTACTTTACTTGTTTACATCTGGGCAATGCATCTGCTTTTATGGCCATGGACACTGGTAATAGGATTGGCAGTCCAATTATTTCATATCTGGAAATAGGAGGAGAAATTACTTAAAGCCATGGAATGAAAAAACGTATGCTAATAGACAAAAATAGTTGGTGTTTACAATTTTCTTCATAGAGCTAGCACTTAACCCACATGCAATACAATTCAATAATTCAGTCATATCAAGAAGAGTTGTAAGATTGTCATCATATTCAGTGTTAGAACATTTTCTTCCTCCTCGCAGTCATTGCTACTCTTGTCATTGTTATTTTTTTCTAATTGTGGAAAAAATATATGCAACAAAGAAGTCTCCAACTTCACAATGTCTGCTTGTGTAGTTCAGTGTAATTGGTTATACTTTTCATGCTGAATGATCACTAGTGATGTCCTTTTCCAAATTATTCTACTACCATTGACAGAAGCTAAATGCCCACCATGCAACAGCACTTTCCCTCCCACCTTTGCTAACCATTGTCAAGTTCGGGTTATTTTCTCTCTGTGTGTGCTTTACTTGATATAGTATTCACATAGCAAATTCTTCCATGGTTAAATTGCTTTTAAGATGAGTTGTGTAATCACAATCAGTTCTAGCCCTTCACCCTTCCTATTTCCCACCCTCCCCACCTACATCCTTGATAAACCCTTGAGTCAGTTATTGTTTCTATGCACCTACCCCCTCTATGCTAAACAAGCTGGGAAATAAAGGAAACATTAAGAAACAAAAACAAAGTAAAGTGATAAGGATAAAATAATAACAATAATATACTGATAAAAATGCAAATAATGAGTAAGAAAGAACAACCATCAATATTTAAAAAGCCCAGGAAGACATTTTTGTCATGGAACAAGCAAGAAAAACTTGTGTCTAGAACGAATTCAGATTGGGTCACAAGGGAAGCCAAGTGATCAAGTGAGTGATAGTTTGTGTGCATGTCAGTATCAAGTCCATTAATTAACCAAGATCAATGACTGATGCTGACTCATAGTGACCCCCTCAATCTGCCACAAAGTGTTTTCAAGGCTGTAAATCTTTTCGGATGCACACTGAGGTGGGTGCCTGGAATGGGTGCCTTCTCTGACCTTTCAGTTAGCAGCTGGGCCCTTGACTCGTGAGCTACCATGGACAGCTCCTTGTCTGGACCATCAAAAGTGCTCCAAGAAAGAAAGAAAAAAAAAATGGCTTTGACTAGTATTTTTATTTCTCAGAAGGATCGTTGTTTTAGACTTCTTACAGATGGAGATTGTCTATTATTGTTGCCTTTGAATGTGTTTCTTATATACTTGTAGGGTCCTGTTCTCAGAGTTGTCTGCTAAGAAGTGCCTATAAGTGCCTCTTCATGGAAATGAGCTTAGAGAAGGACTCTGGGGATGAGATGGTGGAAAGAGGTCTATCTTTTCTCATTTGTGACTTCACATAATAAATGTTCACTGAAAATGAACTCTCTTCAAAGTCAGGCAGTTTTCAGGGTCTTTTGTCACGATGATTAAAGGTTCGCTTTGATTCTTCATCTCCTTTCTTCCTATTGGTGAATGGGATATGCCTGAGTTTTCTTCCTTCTGTCTCTTCTGGCTTCGATTAATCTTAAACTTAATCTTGCCCAAGTTCCCATCCCTATGCCCCCTTAAAAAATCTTATTCATTTTCATTTTCAATCGGATTCTGGTATTCTAGGAGCCCCATCTGAAAGCATAACAAGGAATATAGTTTAGCTTCTTTGTATGTGTTGTGTTGCTGAGATTTTAAAAAAGAAGATGTGAACTTTTTGACTTGGAACTATGGAGACAGTCTTCTTATTTAGGCACCATCAACTTAAAAATTGAGGCTTCCAACTGGCACAGATCATTACAGCAAGCAGACAGCCTTATTGAAGTAAATCCAGTTCTTTTTTCCTTTGAAGCAGAAGACATGAGGAGCACATCACAAATCATGTGCACTAGAGTGTATTTTGGGGGTAATTTCCCTTAATTATAAGCAACATTTTGATGTACTTGTCTCTACAGCATCGATGAGAAAGAGTTCAAGTGAATACATAGTTTCTGCATTTCATGATGTGATTTTAATTCCTTTACCTTGACTGCTTGTGGATGACAGCTTAATCTGATATCACTAAAATAAATATCTATATTTTCATGATCAATGAAAGTTCAATTTGGATTCTAAACTCAGATAGAACCAACCTGAATCTTAGCAGAGCACAAGCAGTGAAACTGCATGAGAACATGGAAGATTTAATTGGAAGGAAAATTCCTGTTTAAGAAACAGACTTTCACCCCTACCAAAGGACCCTGGAGTTTAGGAGAACAGGGGATAAAAACCCAGAAATATGGAAATTTTCAAACATCTTAAAAATAGAAATCCTCTTCTGTCCACCAGGGATTTTAATAAAAAGCAATCCTCTAGGTTTCTTAGCATGTGTCTTGGTTATGTTCTTTTAAAAAAGTGGAATAGTGGAAATTTCTACCAGAGTGGGGAATAGCACACCAATAACCCCATAGAACTTTGTTTGCCGTGTCTTTTTACAGCTGGGCTATCTACTTTTCTCTATATAACTTGAATGCGTTTTCTTAACAGAGGTAATTTGCATGGCACAAGTGGGTAAGTACATGACTATTATTTAGGGCAGCTTAACTACAGAGACACATCCAGGGATGCTCATAGGCATATAGGAAAGAGCATTATGTAAATAAAGTGTCCCAGCCCAGTCCAAATTGTGGTCATACATCCAATAGTTCATAAGTCTCTCTTCAGAGTCATGCAGTCACATGCAGTGATGCATATGGCAGGAAGATCACAGGCCAGTGGGTGCCTACTTGTTTGGATCCAAAGTCAGCGAAAATATGTCAGGGCTCTGGCAGCTCTCTGGCATGTCCTGCAAGCAGGATGGTTAAGGGTGAGAGAGAATAAAGGGGTCTTCTCTCTTCCAGTGTCCTACTCTTGAGAAGACAACATCCCAAAGGAAGCACCATCAGGCTATGGCATGACTGACAGGTCTGACTCCCCTCCTAGGAGGAGTGTCTAGTTGACATAAAATCATCTAACTAGCACAGCTATCAATCCCAAAGTTGAAGAGGCAAGTCCACTCAGAGATGCCTTGGAAGAAGGATAGTGATTATCCACTTCCAAGACACCATAGAAAATCCTCTGTTTTGACACACATGTGGTTGCCATGAGTAGTAATTGACACACATGAGCTGACATGAGTAGAAATCAGCTCAAAAGCAACCGGTTTTCTTTTCCTAATCAAAACATTTGAAGAACTAAGATAATAGATGAAAGCAACTCTGACCAATAACCAAACGACCAGAAATACATGGCTTTTCTGAACACAGAGCTCACTTTGGGGTTGGCCTGTTTCTGTAAGTGAAGAGGGTAAAGTATGCATGCCCATCACTCACTGTGATTTTATCCAGGGCAGGCAAATGTGGACACCTAGGCTTTTACCATCAAAGAACTATTCTGTTCTAATAGAATGATGCATTGCATCTGGAATTTTCATTTTACCCCGATGATTATTACTTTTTCCAATGCCTTTAATTAAGGCCAGCAGCAAATTTCCTGAGAACAAAATTGTTGTTATTGGCAAATGACACAGGGGGAAAGAACTCCCCCCTTTTTTTCTTTCTTCTTTTGTCTGTGTTGACATTGGAGAACACTGGAAGAAATGTGTATGGTCGTAGAGATTGTATTAGTTACCTCTTTCTCTGTGTTATCGCCTCCAAAATGTAGTGGCTTAACACATCGCCTATTTAGTCATCCTTCTGATATCTGGACAGTGCTTAACTTTAAAGAGTTCATCTCTGTTTCTTGTGGTGTCAGCTGAACTAAGTCATGTGATTATGGCTAGATGTTTGTTTCTCATGGCTTCTTTGGAATGTCTAGTCATTAATTGGCTATGGTGCTCTGGTGATTTAGTGAACCAACTATACTAACTGCAAGAGTAGCAGTCCAAACCTACTAGCTAACCAGGGGAGAAAGATGAGCCGTTCTAATTGTTTACAGACTTATGAGGGTGCTTTAACATGCTTCTATGGGGTCATGGAACCCTAATGTCAGAGTGGGGATGCATTGGGCTGGTTCTAGTGAAAAGATGGGACTTTATAGGGTTTTCTGCTTCCATAAAGAATGAGTATCAGAAATTTACAGGAGGCAGTTGTACCTAGTCCTATAAGGTCCCTATGATTTGGCATCAACCCAAGGCAGTGAGCTTGTTTTTTGGCATAGGGTCAACTATGAGTTGGAATCAACTCAATAGCAGTGAGATGAGATGCACAGCAATTGGCTCATGCTATCACTGGTCTTGGTCCTACTTTGCATGATCTCCACAGAAGGAACAGCTTCTTTCTTTCATTCTTTCTTTCTTTCTTTCTTTCTTTCTTTTGTGATTCTTAGGTATAAGTGCTGTGAAGTTACTTTCTTTTTTTAAAAATAATTTTATTGGGGGACTCATACAGTTCTTATCACAATCCATCCATCTATCTATCTATTGTCTGTCAAGAACATTTGTACACCTCTTGCCCTCATCATTCTCAAAACATTTGCTTTCTACTGAAAACCTTGGTATCCACCCCTCATTTTTCCTCCCTCGTGAACCTGTGATAATTTATAAATTATTATTATTTTGTCATATCTAGACTCTCCAATGTCTCCCTTCACCCATTTCCCTGTTGTCCATATCCCCAGGAAGAGGTTATATGTAGTTCCTTATTATAGATTCCCCTTTTCCACCCCACCTTCTCTCCACTTTTCCATTATCACCACTCTCACCATAGGACCTGAATTTGCTATGTTTCTGCTTTCTATCTGTACTGGTGTACCTCCTTTGGTCCAGGAGGATTTGTCAGGTAGAATTGGGATCATGATAGTGGTGGGGAGGAAACATTGAAGAACTAGAGAAAAGTTGTATGTCTCATCATTGCTACATGGCATCCTGACTGGTTTGCTCCTTCCATGATCCTTCTGTAAGGGGATGTCCAGTTGCCAACAGATGGACCTTGGGTCCCCAATTTGTACTCCCCTTCATTTACAATGACATAATTTTTAGTTCTTTGATGCTTGATACCTGATCCCTTCAACACCTCATGGTCACACAACCTGGTGTGCTTCTTCCATGTGGCCTTTGTTGCTTCTGAGCTAGATGGTTGTTTAGTTCCCTTCAAGCCTTTAAGACACGAGACATTAAGGTTTTGATAGCTGGGCACAATCAGCTTTCTTTGCCTTATTTTCTCATGCACACATTTGTCTTCAGAGATTGTGTTGGAAAGGTGAGCCTCATGGAATGTCAATTTAATAGAACAAAGTGTTCTTTTATTGAGGAAATACTTGAGTGGAGGCCCAATATCCATCTGCTGCCTTGATACTGAACCTATAAATATATGTAGGTAGATCTATTTCTCCATCACCATATATAAATATATTCACATATGTACATGTCTGTATTTAGACCTCTAAAAATGCCCTTTGCCTCCTCTTTCTTTCCTCTACTGGGGACAGTTTTTTATATAGTATTCCAATCACACCATATAAAACCTAAGTCTCTTCAGAAATAGTTTGTTCACATGACTTAACTTTCTATATATCTAGGGATGTATAAAAATATCTAGAGTTAAGAGTAAACAAACCGAACTCATTGTCATTGAGTTGATTCCAACTCATAGTGACCCTATTCGACAGACTAGAACCGTCTCTTGG
Source organism: Nesogale talazaci (assembly GCA_004026705.1). Taxonomy (NCBI): domain Eukaryota; kingdom Metazoa; phylum Chordata; class Mammalia; order Afrosoricida; family Tenrecidae; genus Nesogale; species Nesogale talazaci. The sequence goes on along the minus strand of PVJH01002166.1, from coordinate 123,565 downwards.
GCTTTCTGAAGCAATACATCTTTTTGTCAAGTTCATCATTTCATTGTGGAGCTCTTACAATCTTATAAAAGTCCATCATCCAGTAGCATTAAGCACCCTGGGACATATGTTACCATCAACATTTCCAAAACAATTTCTTTCTACTTGAGCCCTTGGCATCGGCTCCTCTTTTTCCTCCCTCATTCCCTTACCCTCGCGCCCTCATGAATACTTGATCAATTATATATTATTTTTGCTATTTTGTGTCTTGCACTGTCTGTTGTCTCCCTCACCCACCTTTTTGTCTCCCTGGGGTGGGCTATATATCCAACCTTGTGATGGGTTCCCCTTTCTCCCCTAGAACCCCCTGACCCTAATCATATCACTTTATGAAAGTAGGAAGTCCCATCTTTCTCCTTCAGAGCCGTTGGTGGGTTCGAATTACTGACCTCGTGGTCAGCAGCACGGTGCCTCACCCACTGTACCAGATCCTTCAAATGAAGCGAAACTGTTCCTTCAGCGGCTGCAGCTTCCACCTGTACTTCCCGATTCTAGCAAGCAGAGTTCCTGTTGCACCTCTCACTGCTTCCCTCCATCAGGACATTGGGTGCTTGTGTCCTCAAGTTCGTGTGGCTTCCTGCATCAGAGTGGGAATATTGTTCTTCCTCATGTGTTATGATATTGTCTTAGCAGGGCTCCAAAGCAAGGATCTGTGCGTCTTTAGTTTTATACATTTCTTCATCCTCCATTGCCTTTTCTGACAAGAATCCCACAAAGGCCTGGCTGAGATGCATAGATTTGACAAGGGGTCCCTATTCAAAATTTAATCTAATGACATTTTATTTGATTAATTTGATCATCCTTCATTTTCTCTACCTCTACATTGGATTCGCTCAAGAATCCTGATTTGCTAGATAAGCCTAGATATGAGGGGCTTTTTAAAACATCCCTGGAAACTAGATTGAAGAGATAATGGATGTATCCAAACCTTATTTATCTGCCCAGCTAGGACTCCTGCTTCATCCATTGTTCATTTCTTGAGCAAGCACCAGGGAAAGTGAAATCTGTTCTATTTTTGAAGTGAAGACCCCTAATCAAGGACGTTGGGAGTTCAACTGCCTTGATTTAGGCAGTGGTGGCCAGTCAGAGAGAGGAAGGTGAGATTCCTGACCTGTATTTAGCTCATCCCTCAGTTCACTCATCTTCCTCCTCTGGAATCGAAGGCATCCTGGGCGGTAGCCACATGATACTCCATATGGTGCTCTGTTCTTTCTCACCCTTTTAATTTGGCTCATTGTTCAATCTTAATTTGCAATTGTCACAGCTGCTATTACATTCCACCAACTCCAAAAATCCTTGAGTCTGAACCCTTTGCAGTTTTAATTTTATTTTAGTTGTAAAAGGTTATGTTGTTAGAATGGGTAAAGCTAGCTCTTCAGTGAGGGGAAACATTTCTTTTTGGGGGGAGGGAGGATATAATTCTAATTTCAAATTAAGCCTCAGAATGTGCTGTAAGTGTGGAACCTCAAGTGCAGGAGAGTTGACAACTCAGCCGTAATCAAGCTAACTGAATTGGACGGAGCAATGTGAGACATAATTAGTAATTCCGTTCAGCGAGCTGTCTCCTGAACAACTTAAAATACCTTCCCTGCCTCATGCATATTCAGTGCCTCATTTGCTATTGTTTTTATCCAACAGGTTGAAATTCAAAAAGGGAAGAATTCTGAGTTGTCGTCTCACTTTAGTCCTCTGCATTTCTCTTTTCTTTCCAATTCTGATTTCATTAGAGCAGGTCATCCCAACGCCACCTGCATGTTGGCAAATACAATATCCTCTGAGCACATCATTCTCCTTGCTCAAACCTTTGTCGACCCTTCCCCTCAATTAGATCAACTGAGCAGCTTACGTTTGTGCTGAGGAATGATGACTTCTTCACTGTTGCGGTCAGGTTTCTGAAGGCTGCTGGGGATACTTGGGAATTCTTTGTTCCAAGGCCTTCCTGGCCAGAGGTGGGTTTGTGCTAAACTGGAGATTGACTTATTATTCCAGACTTTCTCTCCTGATCCCTGTCTACCTCACTGGCCGAGGTGGTCACACTCCTCCATGTGGTGTAGGTTTCAATGCCGATGTGCAGGAGATATCAGAGATAATGAAGGGGGGGGGCAGTCAGATTAATTCCTGTCTGCTGTCTGCATCGTTCAGTTAGCGGAGCATACGAGTCTGTATCAGAAGGCTGTTACTTGGCACCCCAAATGGGCCAGGTCTGTATACCCTAGAAAGTCCCTCAGTTGGTTGTGTAGAGCCTTCGTATAAAGCAGTGCAAGGCACAGGTTGTGCTTCATGTGGAATCATATCTCATGCGTATGTTAATTAAGTGATCTTGACTCATTTACTTTATTTCCCTAATCTTCAAGTGCAAAATGAAAACAATAACTGCATGTGTAGCTGTCATTAAGAGGATTAACTAAGTTAATATGTTGGGAGGGCCTAGCTATGTGGGTACTTAGAAGATAATGTTCTTTCTCCATTTGAAATTCTTCCTTTCCTCACCTTAGCCTTCCTCTTCCTTTTTACCTCCCCTCTTTTCTATTGTACTTTGAAATATGATTTCAGGAAATATTGCAGTTGCTAATAATTTAAGGACATTGCTCCATATTCTCAATGTCATTCCCAATATCCATTATTTATAAAAGGCACATGTTATCATTTGGTAAATGCTGATTTAAGTTTATCCTTGTTTCTCATTTTCTATTGAAATCTGGTAGAGATGTAGAGAGGACTGGCCAAATGCATTAAGTTGAGTTGATGAGAAGTTAAAAATATTTGTAATTTTGTATTTCTAAGAGCATCATCATATTTCCTTACTTCAAAATAGCTTTTTTAGATTTTAGCTTTTGCTATTTGGGAAACACTAGGATAGAATTAAATTAGTTATTCTAATATTCCCCAAATAGAAAAAAGTAAAATCTAAGAAAGGGTATCTTGAAATGAGGAGATATGTTGATGTTTTCAGGAATTCTTTTTATCACAGAGAAGATCTTTTATTTGTCACCATTAAAAATCCAAATTTTAAATAAATTCTTCAACTGGTAGCTGATCCATTTTTACATCTCCAGTATCTTTCCCAGAACTACTACCACCTTCACCAAGGAGATCTTATTGTATGCATTACCTTGTTTGGTAGGTGATTTAGCTCATCATTTGTTGTCCTCTAATATTTTTTAAGAAACACAGTCTCTCACAGCTTTATCCTCATTATAATAATTCATTAAGCAAGGAAAGAGAGCTTGTAAATTGAGGACAGAATAGGAGGGATTAAAGCTATAAGAACCTATCTTCCAGTTAGAGTATCCTTCATCTCATCAACCTGATCGTAATGCAAGCCAAGGACCCCTATGATTCATCGTGCCCATTGATAATCATGACTACTCATGAGAAGTAATGAGATAAAGGCCAATAGAGATGCTTTTGAAAGGAATCTGTTGACCTCAAAACAATGGATAGAAAGGAGGGTTAAAAAAGAAGGTGGTGTGGCAGTCATGTGCTTGTGTTAATTTTATAATTGAAATGCAGGGCCTGTTAGTCTGGACATAGCCATTGAGTAGCCAATGAGTCCTCTACGTGGGGATGGCTTTCTCCTGGGATTTCTGGGAAGTCTCATGATATTTCCCTCATCAAGATGAGAAGCTCTCTTCCCCGGTTGTTGAGAGTTAGTCTTAGAGAGACGATGAATCATGGGCAAGATCAGATTGCAGTATCCGAGAGGCTGGAGGAGCCAGCGGAGAGACCACGCAGCTCTGCCCTGATGGAGCCAGACCTTTAAAGCTGGGGTTACACATGGAGACCTCTGCCAGTGATGAGTTACTTCTGCTGTTGATGGATGCTTAGCCCTGGAAGCGAGGAGCCATGTGGAGACTCCTGCCAGCGCCAGGATTCTGCACCCACTGACCTGTGACTTTGTGAGTCGGAAGGAGACTTTATAGACTGATTTCGGGCATATGGGTTAATATCAGACTATGACTTTGAACTGGACTGGGCTCAATGTCCTCTTCCTCTTATATATAAATCTTTTCCTTATATCCATATGAGAGTCTATAAATTTGTTCCTCCAGTCTACCTGGACTAACACAGTTGGTCAAGATGGAAGATCCTAGTTCTTTACATGCAAGAACTAGGATTTCGAAAAAGTTCCCAGAAGAGTTTTCATTTCAGAAAAATTAGAGGTAGAGTTGAGGATATACCAGAAATTATTATCCCATGTACTGAATAAGTGTAGTCAGGTCTTCAAGATGCTTTTGTATTTCTAAAACTTTAGCTTGATGAGCAGTACTTAATGGAATATGGGAGTCGCTGGGTCATACAAATCACTCATATGTTCAGCTGCTAACCAGAAGATTGGATGGTTGTGTGCATATAGGTTCCTCTGAAGAGAGGTCTGGAGATATACTCATGAGGAAATCAGTCTATGTAAACAGAATGGACCACAGTTTAGGACCGTGTTAGGACACCCATGAGCTCACTATGAGTCAAAATTGATTCAACAGCAGTAGGTAATAAGAACTGAGGGATCACATGCAAATCTAAAAGTTGGAGGTTTGAGTCCACAGTGGCAGAAGAAAAGCTCAGGAATTGTTTTGTAAAGTTTGCAGCCCCCCTTTCACCTGGGGTAACCACAAGTCAGCACTGACACCAGCAATGATATTTAGTACCTGGAGAAATGGAGACCAAATAGCATTTGGATATATGTAACTTAAAGAGAAGTCAGTGAACAATATCATTTTTTGTCTCCTTGAGCAAAAAGTTTCCAGAGTTTTGAAAAGGATTAATCTGGTCTTTATACTTTAACCCCAACAGAAGCCTAAATCCTGAATAGTGTCTGTGAAAGTATATTTTGTTGACAGGTTATTGTATAGAGTATAACCTCCCACAAAAATCTTGTCTACATCCACTCGAATGAGAAAATGAATGATACTGTATCAAAGTCATGTCTGTATTTGCTCCATGGCCTTCGGTTTTTTTGCTTCTCTCTTTCTCACATTTTATTTTAAAGCAGTGAGTCTATTGAGCAATATGATTAAAAGTCACCAACTGAACAGCACACTTCCAACCCCCAGAAACAGAAACAGATTTTAAAAGTTAAAAAACAGAAACAAAATATTTTTTTTGTAACATCTTGACAGCTGTGTCAGAGGATGTCCAATTCCTTTTGATCTGAAACAATTTGTCTCCTTTTTTCTCTTTTAGAAAACTCTGGTCTCTGGGGTAGATGTTTCTTTAATTTCATGAAGACACCTTTGCGGCACTATGGCTTCAGCCTTTTGCTGCTAATCCTTAGGCCAACAGTTAGAAACCACCTGCTGCTCCTTGGGAGGAAGATGAGGGCTTCTACTGTCCCTAAGGTATAGTCTTGAAAACCCACAGGGGCAGTTCTACTCTGCCCTGTAGGGGGCCAAGAGTTGCAATCCACTGGGCGGCAGTGGATTTTTTAGTTTGTTTGGTGTTAGGGAGGGGAATGAGAAGACATTGAGACTCAGGAATTTAAGGAAACATGATTGCGTGTTAGAACACAAGCACCATGCATAGCCTCGGCTAGAGCATCTGTGAACCCCCAAAGATCAACTAATATATTGTGTCATAAAAAGATTTTGATGACTATCTGGCATCATTAGCAGGAGTCCTGATGGCATAGTGTTATGTGTTGGGCTGCTAACCTTAAGGTCAGCAATTTGACGGCAATGATTTTAGAAGGTTGTTTGTTTGTTTATAACCATTATTAGAGGTATAAATCCTTTAAAATCTATCAGTGCATGTTTCCTTTCTAATAACTCAAGCGATCTTTTCACACTTGAAAAAAGAAGTCAGTTTATGCTCAGCTATTAAACCCTAAGAGTTAATCTGTTTGAACCCACCCCCTGGTACCCAAAGGAAGGTAAGAAGATGTGTTCATTTGCTTCCATTAAAGATTACAGTTAAGGAAATGATACACAGTTATTCAGTTCTGTAACACATGGGTCACTGTGATTTAGAATGAACTACATGGCAACAGGTTTGACTTGTCCTAAATATTCCAAATTATAGTTGTGTTTTCTTTAAAGCATCACTTGACAAACCTAGGGGAAAGAATGTCATAATTTGTTTTTATAAAATCTGTATCTGGGCTGAGCCCCGGTGGTGTAAGTGGTTGAGTACAGGACTGCGGCTCATGGGCTTGGCGTTTCAGATCAAGCGGTGCCTCTCAGGAGCAGCACTGGGTAGCACCCACGACCACCAGAAGCAGTGATGCCCGCCCCCCCCCCCAAATCTGTGTCTGTGGACTCAATATAATTGAAAATATGTTATAACAAGAGGAGTACTCATCAATGGTAAAACAGGGAGTTTAGACATTAGTGAAGTTTGAGGAATACAAAGAGGTAGAGTATGTAGTCCTGACTCCTAAATGTGTCTTGAGTTACAACATAAAGAAAAATAGATTAAGTATTAGAAGGGATGAACAAAAACATGATAGAGAGACAGAACTGTTGTCTATCACAGTTAAACTAAGATTTGGGGTACCTTTTCTTTTAAGCTTTCAATTTCTTTGGTTTTTCCAAACTGGGTCTGTGAATTCATATGAACTTTAATGATTCAACTTTACAAATGTCTTTTCATTTGTGGCTATTCTTTTTTATTGTTTTCAGAGTTAAGAAGAAGACAATGTCAGTGCATATTTACAGTTAAATGAAACTCTTGGATGACTACTTCCATTCAGATTAGATAGATATGCAAATTTGTCTAATCAAGCCCTCCTCTACTTATATTACTATTTGAAATAATAGGATATGAATTAATAGTAATGAAAAATAAGGAAAACTAGTTATGAAAAAGTTGTTGCACTATTTCTTAGGAACTGTATTAGACACATCATTGCTTCTGCCTTCCATTTACTTATGGGGGAACTGAGTGAAAATGGTGCAGGTCTGTGTACACAGACCTAAATCACATATGAAGCAAGTTTAAGACTAAGTTTTCTTGGTTTTGGCAAGAATCATCATGTGTTAAATTGCTACTATTGACAGCTATTTTGCTTGATGTTCCATCTATAGTGATATCTATTTATTTTTGTTTTGTGGCATCACTGCTCTGGTGGGAGTAGGAAGCCCAGCCTTACTCCTGGAGAGCTACTGCTGAATTTGAACTGTCAACCCTGTGGGCCGCAGTCCTGCACACAACCACTAGGCCACCAGGGCTCAGCCTATCTATATCTATTTATCCGGAAGGAGCTCTACCCCTTTACTTGGTGAGGCACCATCAGCAGAATGCAGGGGAAGATAAATCAAATTTACCATTTATGATTTATATTTTTATGATCTCTTCTAAATTTACTAATGGATGAGAACAACCGTTCAGTCTTGTTAGCTGCATTCAAGAACTAGAAGTAAAAAGAAAAAGAAAATTGCTTACTCTTTTAGATTATTGCTCTCTGATTCCTATGCTCTTATAAGATATTGGTATCAAAATCTACTTCTCATGCCCAGGGGTAGTCCTTTTGTTCCTCTATGCCCATTCAAGACTCAAGATGTCTTTTCACTTCTCTTATCTTATTAATTGCTGTTATATGTCTTTCTTGGAATATGGCATTGGTTCTGCTCTTATAACTCCATTTCTAGAATACTATGATGATTCTAATTCTAGCCTTCCTTCTTAAGAGCACATTTCTGATCTATTTTAATCTTCAAGGATGTGAGCAGTTTTATATAAATCTGAAGTCCCAAGCAAACATAGCTCAAGGGTTTTAGATGAATTCAAATCTAGATGATTTTCTCTCATTAATAGAGGGTATAGTATTATCGCAAAAAGCTATAGTGGTATAGTGGGTTACATACTAGGCTATTAACTCAAAGTCAGTATTTCAAACTCATCAGTTGGTCCCCTGAAAAAGAAATGTGAGGCTATCAGTTTCCATAAGGGGTTACAATTTTCAAAGCTATAAGGATACTTTGAGTCTGAATCAACTTGATAGCATTGGATTTGGTTTTGGCAGCGCCGGAGGTAACCCACTAGCAACTTTGGAAGATAGATAGTGCTATCGTTATTTAACACTAAGATCTGATAAGTTAGATAATTCTCTAAGGTTATATAACTAGTAAGTAGTAGGGCCAGATAAAGCCAGATGTTTGGTTCTAATGGTGTTGCATATACTCACTGTAAAATCTAATCTTAAAATACTAACATTTAATGAGTATCTCCTAATGTGTCAAGCACTGTACCAGGGCTAATATGCTAAATAATTCTCAACTGAAATTGGCATAGCTGTTGTAATGTTGTAAACTGTTGGCTGTCTTAGAGACTCTGAAAAGAAAACTTTGACAGCCTCTCTATAGTCTATGGGAAAAGATGGTGGGATTGATCTTTAATGTCTGTCTTGAGAATACCATAAGATGGCTCTTCCAAATCTTCTCCTTACCTACCAGTGTTGTTGGATGGCAGGGAAGAATGGTTTGATGGTTAAGTACTAGGTTTTAGACTTTTATCGACCCGAACCAAATCTTAAATGAACAGTATGCTTAAAGGTGATGTTGTGAGGAAGTTAGTGAAATGGATTCTCCATTTTCTCATTCTTTAAATTAGTATGATAATAACTATTTCAGAATTATTGTGAGGCTTAAATGAGACGATGCATGTAAATTACTTAATACAATTCTCGAACCTGGTATTTCAATAAACATTACCTGGTAAAATGAAAAGTAACCATAGTGGAAGATTAATTTGAAAGATTGCTTCCTATCTTCTTTCCCCTTCCCTTTCCAGTCTTAGAGTGATTGTCACTTTAAGGATAGCTAGTTGATATATTCTTCACAGTAACATAGAAGAGTAATTTTTTCCCCCATCTTTCCTGACAGGTTTTTCTTCACTTCTTTAGGATTCTAAGTCCTAATTCTGTTAATTGATTTAGTCACTAATAAGTCTTAAGTGTTAACTAGGGTCTCCCTGGGTGGTGCAAACCATGCTCAACTGCTGGATGAAGGGTTGAACCCACCCAGGGGTGCTTCAGAAAGTAGACCTGGCCATCTGCTTCTGAAAGGTGCTATGCCTTTTGCACACATAGGACTGCGAAGAATTGGAACTTTGTAGTAGTTACATAATCTGGTGTCAACTTGGTGAGGAATGGAGTCTAACCTATCAAATCACGTCTCATTTTAATGACGTCATTTGAAGGTGCCATGGAGATAGCTCACCGGAGGCCAGACACAGATGGACTCTCTGCTCTGTGTTCATGATGACAAGACACATGGAATTACGCTAGAGCCCTGGAGAGGGAGGAGCCACATGGAGTCCAATACCAGCTTGAGATGCTTCCACTGACATTGGATCCATGAGATTTTCCAACCACTGGCCTGTGATTTTGCTGCATTTGGCATCCTTGAATGTGCTTCAGGAGTCTGAAGAATTCATGGCTTTTTATTGGATATATGGGTTAATATTGGATTTATGGACTCGATCTGGACTGAGTTGGTATGTTTTCTTTATTTTTTGGGGGGGCATCATTGGGAATGTTTTCTTAATATACAGCTTTTCTTTGCATAATGCTCTTTCTGAGTGTCCATGAATTTGTTTCTCTAGTCTACCCAGAGTAGCACAGACCTATTTTATGGTAAGTAATAACAACAGCAGCAGCAACAACAACAGCAACAACAACAACTTGCTGAATAGCCACTGAGAAGTTCTTTACAAAACCCTAAATGAAAGTATGGCAAAAGTTGAAGACTCAGGGTGCATGTAATAATACTTTTAATAATTTTAAGGGGACTGTGATGTGGTGCCAAAAAAAGAAATGTCAGTAGCAGTTCTGATTTATGCTGACCTCTTGTGTGCCAGAGCATATCTGCTCCACAGGGTTTTTAGTGGTTGAATTTTCATAAGTAGATTCCAGGCTTTTCTTTAGTGGCACCTCTGGGAAATTTCAAACTACCAATATTTTGATTAGCAGCCAACCTCATTAAGTGTATCACCTAGAAAATGATAGGGTCCAAGAGAGAGCAAACTTTGCCATTTGTGTTGTAGATGAGGAGAATGCTTTTTCAGACCACAATTTGCTGTCTATGTCACCATCTTGTGAGATCAGAGGAATATAAATGGGATTGGGCAGGGACTGAAAGAGAAACTACTGTTTCTTGGTCCACTTTCACTAGCACCATAGAATCAACTCCTCCAATTACGTGAGTGTGGTTTAGTAGCTTGTAATTGACCATGCTTTGGTCAAGAGATGGGAAATTGCTCCCATAGACTATGGATTTTCTGCTAGCAGCATCTGATCAAAACCAGCCAGCTATTGTTGCTAAAAACTCCAGGCTTGCTGGTGTTTACAGATAAATCTCCTGTGTGAAATTTACTTTGAGCCTCTATCTGTTTATTAAGGATATTAAATGACACCCATTATCCTTTGCCCTCAAGTAAAATCTGCTTATAGTAATTCTATAGGACAGAGTAGAACTTCCCTTTAGAGTTTCCAAGGTTGAAAAGTTTTTTTGGTGCAAATTGCCACCTCTTTCTAGTGTAGAGCAGCTGGAGGATTTGAATCATTGACTTTTTGGTTGGGGGTCAAGTGCTTAACCATTGCACCACCAGTGGCCTTTATCATATGCTACATCTTCTTTTTTTTTAAAAGACAGATCAGTCCATCTGATTTATTCAACAGTAGTGCTGATACAGTTTCATAGCTAATATTTTAAATAAAAAGTGTTTTCGGGGTGTCTAAGTTGAATTGTGGTGCTAGAGAAGAATATTGAAAGTTCCATGGACCACTCAAAAAATCAACAGATTTATCTTGGAAGAAATCCAACCAGAGTGCTTCCTAGAGGCAAGGATAACACGACTTCCATCTTACATACTTTGGCCTTATTGTCAGGACAGCCCAGTTCTTGGAGAAGGCCATGAAGCTTGGGAAAGTGGATAGACAGTGAGAAAGAGGAAGATCCCAGATGAGATGGATTGACTTGGTGGCTACCACATGGGCTCAGACCCAGGACTGTGCAGTATTTCCTTCAGTTGTGCACAGGATGGACATGACCTGGAACTGGCTTGATGGCACCTGGCCACCATAGCAACACACTTCAATTCAGGGTTGGGAGCATTTGTCAGTAGGCACACTGCTATAGTTAATGAGTAGGCACTTTTGTAAAGTTCTTTGTATGAATCTGATTAGTTTATTTATAATGCAATGCTAAAGACAACATTAATCAGTGTACTAAGAGCTTACATTTTCCTGGACTTTCAAGACAATTGTCTACTAATTTCCCTTTGAAATTCTGAGACTGAAATTAGTAGTTTGACCAGAAGCAAAAGCAGCTGAATTGAAGTGATACTTACCCAGAATACACCAATCCCTGAAGCTAGTCCCTTGGTCAGGAGGTCAGGTGTGTGTGTGTATCTAAGACCATTTAAGAACATGGATACAGGGCAAAAAAACAACAGATTTCCCAGGGTGGTACAGTTGTACATGAAGGCCTTTAGCATAACTTAATGTAGGAGATATAACTTTGGCACAAAGATTAATAGGGATATAATTACCTTTACAAAAACAATTTTTTTACTTATAAAAAAAGACAAGATTCAATCAATGAACAATGCTTTGTAGGCTACTTTATGTATGTTTTCTTATTTTGTGTATGCAGCAATCAGAGTGTAGATGCTATCTCCTTAGGTAAAGATGAGAAAACTGAAAGATGAAAGAGTTTATCCTTCATCTACAATATGCAAGAAGAGGAGCAGCCAGGGGTGGGGGGAGGGGATGAGCTGACACCAAGGGCTCAATAGTAAGTAAATATCTAGAAAAGGATGATGGCAACATATGTACACATGTGCTTGATACAACTGATGTATGGATTGTGACAAGAGCTTAAGAGTGGTCAATAAAATAATAATAAAAAAGAGGAGCAGCTGGTATGATAGCTCAGGTATCCCTGATTCCCATATAATGTATTTTCCATTATTTCATTCAAGCTTTGAATTTTTCTTATTCTTCAGAATAGCAAATTCCCTCAGCACAGTTTTAAATATGATTTGATTGACTGGTAGTTGGTTTTTACTTGACTCTTTAAGAACTCATTCAATTATTGATTCATTCGGCTAATATTTATTTTTTTTATCTCTCATGTGTCAGGCACGGCTAAGCCTTGAGAATACAAAGATGAATGAGACTTGGTTGCTGTACTTGAGAAGCTGTCAGGAAAGGAACAGATTTGTAAAAGAAGACTGCAAATTCTGTATGAGCGTCATATTAGAAGGATGTTTAGGTTACAGGGGTGGGCAAAAGAATAATCATGTCTGCAGCAAGGAAGGAAGAAGTTGTGTTCAACAAAGGGGGTCTCAGCACTGGTGGTCCTTCAAAACAAAAACAGATCCGAACTGGGATTTTAGGAGCTGGTGAAATGATGACCATAGTATGACTATCTAACTGTTTCTAGGTAATATGTTCCCCAGAGGGAATGCCAGTAGCATCGTGGATTCTGAGTTGTACCACTAACTACAAGGTCATAAGTACAAATCCACGAGCCAGTCATTCCTCAGTGGAAAAATGAGGCTTTCTTCTCCTGTAAGGAATTAGAGGCTTGGAAACCCATTAGTGCAGTTCTACTCTGTCAGAATTGACTGGATGACAATGACTATGGCTTTTGAGTATGTTTTCAAAAGCTATCTGATTAACGTTGTACTTTATTCAGACTTCTTAACATCTCTAGGTGTGCAGTAGCATAAATTAAAAATTAGATATAACTAGATAGCGAACCTACATTCTTTAAGGTGATAGGACAAACACCCTAAATCTCAGCAAAACCAGTATGTTAGAAGGAACATACTGACAAACAGATTTATAAATAGGAGAATGAAACAGCTGAACAGCACTCTCTGAGCATGGGGTGGTCAATGCTCTCTTTCTTCCCCTGCACTTGGTGGCTATGAGTTTCCAGGGCTAGGAGGCATAGGAGGAGCGAGCAGCGTTCCCTCACTGAAGGCAGTGCTCTGATCACAACTTCCGGACCCAACGATCTTCCTGCTACACACTGACACAGCATCCACCTAAAAACCAGTAACATGGAAGCTTTTGCTTAATATTACTTTTCCCCTGTGAGATTGAAGATGAGACTTTTTTCTTTTGGAGCGTAGTCGAGTCCTTCTTACTTGAGGTGTCTCAGGTATCCACTAACCTGTGTGGGCAGGGACCCTCAAACTTTTTAAACAGCGGCCTAGTTCACTGACCCTCAGACCATTGGATGGCCAGAATAGATGAGTGGGTTGCTAAGCAGGACAGGCAGTGGCAGCATAAACACCAAGTGGCTGGATAAATGTCCTTGGCAGGCCGCATGTGCCCCGCGGGTCATAGCTTGAGGAAGCCTGGTTTATGTTTTAACCTTTGTGCCTATGTACATGTATAACTAGTGATTGCAGTGAACGAAAACTTACAAACACCATTTGATGGCTCTGAATGTGTTATGGGATTTGCTTAAAATGAGTTGTCGATTATTTTTGAATCCCAGTGATGAGAAAATAGACACAGAGAAATTAAGTAACTACTCAACAATGGAGTAAGAATGCAAATTAAAAAAGAATGCAAATTGGAGTCTGCTGGCTGCAAAGTACTTTATTTTAATCATCAGTGAAAATGGGTTCACCTGGAAGATGGTGGGATTTGGGGAGAAGGAAGGTCTGGAGAATGTGGGAGAGTTTTGCCCACCAACTAAGTCCTATGGGTAAAGACAATACTCACAGCCCTTGAAGCTATTCTGACTCATAGTGACCCCATAGGCCAAAGCAGAACCACCCCTTTGTGTGTCTGAGTCTGTAAATGTTTACCAGAACGGAAAACCAAGGTGAAGTATCCAAACTGCCAAGTTTGTGACTTCTAACTTAACAGCTCAAGCTGCAGTGAGGTACTTCACTAGCATGCGTGCCTCTTTGCCTGTGCCACAGAAACTGCCAATATTTAAAGCAGCAGCAGCACATGGCTAATTCATGTCATATAGATTAGTGAACATGTCTCTTGGTGATGCAAACCATTTCTGCTCCACTGTTTACCGCCAAATTCAGAGCCTCAACCTGCCTAAGGACCTTGGAATAGACAAGTGATCTGCTACTGTAAAGAGCATAGCCCAGTAAACCCCACGGACAGTTCCGCTCTCTAATACACGGGTCCTCATGAGTTGTATTTCACTTGACAGCAAAACCCAATTGTTTATGTTTATGGTTGAGGTGGGGGAACATTGAGGAAAGAAAGACATAAAATTTCCACATGAGAGGGACCTATTTGTGCCTGATGGAAAATGTAGGATTTAGTGGCATTGAAGAATGTCAAGGAGGTGAGGAAGTGATCCCATGGGTATGCACAAGTAAATCTCGATGCAGACTAGGTTTCAGCGTGTGAGTTAGAGCCTCCAGAAAATGTTCATAAGCAACAATTTGCTAGTATCAACCCTTAATCATCTGACTTCCTCTTGATAAAGACAAAGAGGTGAGGCTGGCCTCTGAGACTCAGATCTGCAAGTATCCTGGGCAGTTACATGGGTTGCAGATGGAACTGGCATAACCTCAAATACCATCCAAGTAGACATTCCTGTAGGATCAGAGCTTCAGATACATTTACATTTTTCCAAGGGAGGCTTCATTGGGGATTTATGAATCATGAATTTAGCTGACAAAGGAGCGTTGGTGGCATAAGCCATCCTATGGGTGGGAAAGATGAGGCTTTCTACCAGTGCAAAGGTATACAGTTTCGGAACCCCACCCCCCAGCTCCTGGGCAGGTCTACCTTGTCCTGTAAGTTTCCTTAGAGTCAGAATCCACTTGATAGTCGATTGAGTGAGCATGGTTTTTGATTTTGTGATATCACTTTTGTTTTCTTCCAGAAGTCACTCTAATGTTCCACAAACCATAACCAAACTTCCATCCGCCATACTCACAAACGGGGCTGAAAGCTATCTGGTGGAGGAAGAGTCCTGGTTTTAAGGGTCACTGGGTTGCAGATTCTGAAGATTGCCTTCCAAGGTCTGCCGTCTTGAAAGGGAGTGCTCACACCCCCGGCCCCGCCCTGCCAGTTAACACCAGCAGCATCTCTCCAGAGAGTTTCTGTCCTAGACCAGATCAAGTTTTGTCACTGGTGGCTGTTTCCCCTGACATGCTAGGCCGTTGTGTTATGACCTTCTATTTGTTTACTGTTTTGTTTGAACTTGCCGGAAGTTTATACAATTGATGGACTTTTGTGCCATAGAGAGACTGGGGATCTGCAGATGAGATACTACAAAGTATAATTTCTCTCCCTCTCTCTCTCCCTCTCTCTCTCTTTCTTTCCTCACTCACCTTCACCTTTGATGTCAGAAAACTAACATCCCAACTAGGGAGCAGACTTTCTTATTTTATAAACAGAAAATTTAGGTCAATGTGAGTCACCACGGGTCAACTTACATTAGACATTTTAACTTTCAGTTGATAATCTCTTGAGCTATGTCTAGGTTTTGATGTCTTTCTAAGCAGATACTTGCGTCTGCCTCACTTGTCTCAGTTTTGAATGGGTTGTTGAAATGTATAAATTAGAACATTTTCCATTCCACTTATGAAAAATAAGCAGGCAAATATGGACTAGCTAGCTAGCTAAACATTTATCCTTTGACTTGACTAAAGAAACCACACAGGTAGAGAAAGACAAAGGAAATGAGAGATAAAAAAATTCTCAAAACAGAATATATAGAGTCCGTTTCAACTAAATTTTGTATATGATATCAAATAAAACATGAGAGTATTAATAGTAATAATCTTTGGATTATAATAGATTTCTATATCATCTTTCCTGTGTTAGCAAGTGTATATGTTCTTATATCTAAAAACAGACATTATTTATGCTGCTAGTATACAATGAGGTAGAGTGATTAACAAAGACATCAAATAGCTATATGTTATATATTTCAAGAAAGACGCTAATTATTTAGTTGACATAGGAAAGCTTTAGGTTACTGAGTTGCCATTTTAAATTAGACAGGACTTGGGTTTTTCAGAAAGGGATGACTTCCTTACATTTAAGTTCCAAGGTATCAAGTTTCGTGAGTTGTTCTAATATTCCCAGAGCTTTGATAAAGGCAAACACTAAAGCTACATCCATAATTTGCAGACTTGATCTCAAAGAAGCACATTTTTAGATAGTTCTTTTTCACCTTTGATTATTATTATTAGTTGTGTTTGAGTCTGTTTAGAGTCCTGGTGACCTTGTGCCTGTCCTAGGAACTTCAAAACTTCAAGGCTAGGAGTTGTCAAAAGTACACCTGCTTTCCCAGGGGAGTGGGGGGAGTTGGAACGGCCAATCTTTTAACTAATATTGGAGCACTTCACTAATTTACACCACCCAGGGAGCATTATGCTAGCTATAGTCTTCAGTATTTATCTGTGTATCTTCTCTTTCAGTTAGTTACTCTTGCAAGAGATTTATTGGAATCATACTGTGTGCCAAGCATTTTGATGGGTGTTTGGTATAAAAAATACACATTTCCTGTCCTCAGAGATGTCATGGTTGCTTTGAAAAAGAAATCGATGTAGATATAGAATGTCATTTCTTAGATGTGTTTTCCTTTGTAGAAGAATGGAGTTCTAATACTGTCTGTAGTTCTAAAATTGCTTGGTATCCCAGCAAAGAGGTATTCTAAACCAAGGTACAACTTCCTGGTGGCATTACAATTGGGTATTCTATTCAAGAGATGTAATTAGTCATTAAATGTCTAGTTTGGTGTTGATTTAGCAATAATTCTCCATGGATGTTCTGAACTGAGATTTCCCCTGAGCTCCTCGGAGGGGATTTGGCTGAAGTGTTTGATTTGGCTAAGGGCTTGATATGGGGGACTTTTTAGTGTCTGAAGGATCCTGTAAAGCTGGTCACAATTCCTTTTGATGGGACAATATTCTATGGGAGGACCTTGGGAGAGAAAAGTAAGCCGAGCTCCTTCGCAATGAATCACACAAGAGATGCATCTCCAGGGTTGACTCAGTCAGTACTCATAGCCAGAATGACCCTGGCCACTTTCTCCAGACCAAAGTCTCTGGACCAGGCTGGGATCTTTGTCACAGAGCAAAGTCAATGAGGGTGCAGGTGCAGGTAGTTGTGAAGTTCAGGGTTGGCTTCCCCCAGACCCCCAGGCTTTGTTAGTCAATATGGTGGTTGTGGGAGGAGTCTGGTAGGCTAGCGGTCAGAAAACAAAACCCTATCTTAAAATAGCAAATTGATGGAAATATTTTCAAAGGTATTACTGTTATTTCTTTCATACACCTTTTTTTAGAGAGGGAAGTTTTCATATTTTTGAAAGGATTCATTATTTTCTGTAATATCTGGACACATCCATGGATTCTTGTACTCATTCTATATATCTATCTATCAACTGATTTAAACAGTTTTCTACATATTTAGGACTTTGTTCTGGATCTTTTGGCTTTAGAATATTTATCTTTTATGTCTGATTTAGGGCATGTGTTAGATTACCATTTTAGTTAGTAGGATTTAGTAAATGATAAGTATCATGCTATTTAGAAGGAGAATTATAGGTTGAATTTTTCCCTTTTGAAAAATATGTATAGTCAGTATTTTAGCTACAATTTCTCAGTATCAAATATCTCATTGCTCATCATTGTTTGTTTACTGTTTATTTATGGATATTTCCAGGGAAAAAAGGCTTTCACATGCTCTTTGCTTTCTCTTTTATTCTTTTCTCTGAGTCCAAGATCCAGGAGAGATGGGACTTTGGAGTCTGTGAGAAACGCGCCCCGGCTCCCCCTCCACTGCCACATAAACATGGGAAAGGTCTCAAAACAGGCTGGTAGCGGTACAATGACAGACACATAAACCAATGGAACAGAATTAAGACCCAGGTAATAAATCTATCCACCTACAGAGTTGATCTTCGACAAAGAGCTGAAAGACATTAAATGGAGGAAGAAAGAGTCTTTTTAACAGATAATTTTGGCATTTGAAGAATAAAACATGGCATATTTTATACCATATGAACTCAAAATAAAAATTCCATCCATCATTCATGAAAAGTAAGGAATAAACAGAGGTGTCCTAGTACAGGACATGAATAAACTATCAAACGCAACTGAAAACACCCAAACAGCAGAAGATACAATGGATGACTGGGTCATCACCAAATTTAGACTCCTGTGTGCATCAAAAGACCAACAAAATTGTAAATAGAGAATCCATAGGCTGGGACACAGATTTTGTCACTAATTCAAATCATCACCCTTCACTGACTTAGTTTTAAAACTCTTACTTCAGTTACATCTATTATCTCACAAGAAGGCTTTCTTATAAGTCAAGTGTATTACTGAGAAAATTTACTTGCCTTCATTCATTGATTGAAAGATGTGTACACATGTTTTGTTTGGAACAAACATGGGTGTGTATAAATGGGATTCCAGTAGCAATATCTTCTGTCTCTCTCTCTGTGTTTATCTTCTTTTAATACATATTTCTTAATTAAAAATCATTTATTTCTTAAGTCTTTGACAAAAATTTTCTTATTTATACAATGAGAACATTGGAGAAATTGACTGAACCATATATGACAGTCAGATCCACTTAAAGAATTAACTAAAAATGCTTAACACATTGCTTTACAAAAAGTCAAATATTCAACAAATTTCATAACCATTCCCCATTATACTGAGGATATGAAGGTGAGTGAGACAATATCTGTGCTCAAGAAACTTGAAGACTCAGTCACTCACTCACTTACTCATTCACTCACTCACTCACTCACTCACTCACTCACTCACTCACTGCTGTCAAGTAGATTTGAACTCAGGGTGACTACCTAGGACATGTTAAAACTGCCCCCTCCCCTGCCTTTTTAAATTTCTTCTGGTGATTTAAGTCTTTATGAGAATACACTGGCTGGTGAGTTTAAACATGACCTTGATGACCTTGTGGTTAGCAGCCTACAATGATTAGAAAATGAGTTTTAAAACTGGCACTTGATGTACACTGGTACAGATAGGAACCAGAAACATGGGAAATCCAGGACACATAATCCCTTCAAGACCAGTGGTGAGAGTGGTGATATGAAGTAGAAAGGGGGAACTGATTATAAGGATCTACATATGGTCTCTTCCCTGGGATATGGACAACAGGAAAGTGGGTGAAGGGAGACATCCGACAGTGCAGGATATGACAAAATAATAATAATTTATAAATTATCAAGGGTGAGAGGGGGTGGAGAGGGGAAATATGAAGAGCTGGTACCAGAGCCTTAAGTGTAAAGATAATGTTTTGAGAATGATGATGGCAACAAGTGTACAAATGTGCTTTGCATACAATGGATACATCTATGAATTGTGATGGGAGTTTTATGAGCCCTAAATAAAATGATTTAAAAAATGAAAAACTGGCTCTTTTCCGGTTGAAAAAAAAGTCCCAAGGAGGGACAACTTGATTGATTAGCCCTTCTTCCAAATGCAATAGACCTTAAAAACAAATGAATTTTATCTTGATGTGAATTATAGAAGAGCAGGTATTGAGAGAGCAGGAAGGATACTATTAGATTATTTGTCTCCATTATTTCATTCAAAGTACCTTAGTTCTCATAAAGCATGCTTATGGTCATCTCTGGTTTGAACTTTAGAAACTGAGGCTCTGGGCTGAGTCCCGGTGGCGTAGTGGTTGTGCATGGGACTGCAGCCCACTGGGACAGAGGTTCAATTCCAGCAGTGGGGCTGGGCCTCCTACTCCCATCACCAGAGAGCAGTGATGCCCCCCCACCCAAAAAAAGAAACTGAGTCTCAGAGACATAAAAAAACATTTGGAATTTGAAGATACGGTGGCATAGAGTTGGGATTTGAAAGCTAACTTGTGTCTATATCATCTATATCTATATTTTTATCTATCATCTATATCTTTATTAGTGTATAAGCTGAGTTTTCCAGCACATTTTTAATGCAGTTTTTGTGGTAAAATTAGGTGCTTTGGCTGATATTTGGGTAGGCTTATACTTGAATATTTAATATATGTACTTTCCCTCCTATCCTGATGTAATTCTAAGACAAACTATAATTCTCAATGTGAGATTATAAAATCTAAAGATGCTAGAATGCCCTTTTTCATAAGCAGTGGGTATTCTTTGGCCCAACACCTGTGAGATTGTCATTCTGTGCAGGCTTACCTAGTGCTCTGGTGTTGGAAGAAGTCCTCATTCCCCTACTAGCAGATCACCCATGGATTTAGTGTAACTTCCGGACTAAGAGAGGCTAGGAAGAAAGACCTGCAAATCTGTTTCTGAAATTTTTCCAATGAATGATCACCCCAGAATATGGCTTCATATAAGGCTGGAGGATGAGCCCCAGATTGGAAGACATTCAATATAGATTGTGCCTGCAGCAAGGGGCTCCAGCATATCAACACTCACAAAGACGGCACACGACCAGACCACCCTTTTCCTGGCATACATAAGGGCACCCCGAATTAGCACTGATTCAGTTTCCATGAAGAACAACATTCTTAGGTGCAGTAACATTATCAGAGAGGGTCTCTATCATATTTTTACAAATTATGATGGAAGCAGATGCCTCAATACTCCCTCCTTCTTGCAAAACTCACACTATAGGCTGATATCAGGCACCTTCAATCTAATTCCAAGCTCAACCACTGAACAATTTCTTATACATCTATCCCTCATTCATATTGGGCCAGGCACACACATCACTAGAGAGAAGAACTCAATTCACAATCAGAGAATAAGAAGAAGCCCTTGTAAGAACTCTAATGGAAACTTTGGGCACTTCGAGTTTGACTTTCATCTGCTTATGCTTCAATATATTCAACTACCCCCTTTCTTCTTCTCTATTCTTATCCTGTCACCATCCATGTCATGAAAATGGCTACTGAAATACATTAGTTTAATTTGTGAAATCACCTTCTGGCTCTCTCCACTCATGCCAGTTTGCCCAGATTATCCCAGGCAGATGGCTGTGGAGTTTCAGCACTGGCGAGAAAAGGAACCCTTTCCAGAGCTGAAGTACAAGTGTAGGAGAAATGTTGTGGATGCCAAGAAGCTGTGAGCTTGAATTTGGTGGGCGAGCAAAAGCAGCACAGCACATCAGGTCTGCTCTGCCTTCAGAAGAGAGGGCTCTCTGAGTGCGAGAAGCAGCTGGTTCTGGAGAAAAGATGGCTTGAAAAGAATCAGAGGCATTATGAGTCTTAAATTATTTAAGTTCCTCCTGTGACAGCGAACTGTAATTGCTTCCTATTTCTGTAAATATTAGCAGCTGTGAGCCTTTCAAGTAAGGAGCTAAAACAGCACTCAGTGTATCATACTTAAACTCTGGAATATTGTTAAATATCTGACCTTGGGCTGTCACAGCACTCTCATTACCACACTAGCCCTTCTGCTGGGGAGCTGTTGACACTCTGAACTGGAACATTATTCTCAGCCTAGTCTGTAATAGCCTCAATAGATGGGGAGTTGGAATCACGATGTAGCAGGGGGTTTGTGATCCATTTCCTGGGAGGAGGGTGCCTTCTGTGTTTCCGGCTTTTTTGTTGTTTTCACACCCGTGACTCCACCTATAGCTGGCTGGTGGATCTTGTATCAACCATCCCAAATGAAATCATGATTATTGAACCTACTTTCCTGTTTGGCCTACTTTGTGCTCTCTGCCTTATCTTCAGTGCTTTAGCCACACAGATTTTTTCTTTCAGCTTCCGGACTCATCATATCGTCACTTGTCTTTTGGATTTTGCCCCTGCTGAGCCTTCTATCTGGAACATGTACTGCCTCTTCCAAAGCATGGTATTATCCACTACTGCCCAATGTTAGTGTGTCAGTTCTGGAACACAGTGACCCTGTGTAGGGTTTCAAAAGATTCACCTCTTTCCAGGAGCAGAGAACCTCACCTTTTCCCCTCAAAGAAACCGTTGGCCTTGCAATCCAATACATACATAATCAGCCCTCAGGGTTGCTATCTGCAGGCCAGTTATTCTTATTGACCTAATGATATCTACTCTTCCACATCTTCCCCGGCGGCCATCCATGTCTGGGTTAGTTGTATTTTCTTTTCTTTTTTTTTGGGGGGGGGCATCGCTGCCCTCTCACACAAGCTACCCAGCCTTGCTGCTGCTGGATTTGAACTGCCTAGCCAGTGGGCCGCACTCCTGCATTCAACCACTACGCCACCGGGGCTCAGCCCTATATTTTCTTTATTCACTGATAAGTTAAAGAATTTGCATAAGGTTACATATTCCATTGTATTATATTGGCCTATTTTTGTGGTATTCATCTACAATTGTTTCAAATGATTTACTCTGAAGGTAAGAACAGTGTTAGCCCTACTTGTTTGTCTTAGTTATGGGTTCTATGTGGTGACTAGCACAGAAAAAGTGCATGACAAATGTTTGTAAAATTGATCTATACTCTTATGCCTGGTATTAATAGGTGTAAATTAGTCATGTGGGGGCATTGGACCTTCTTGTCTATTTTCAGAATGGGTAAGGACAGTCATTATCAATATTCCAAATCTGGCTCCTAGGAAGCAGACATTAGTCATACCTCCCCTTTGCCCATCTTTTTGCCAACTCTGACACCAGCCATTCCTCCCATGCCATTCCATTTTTCTGCTGGTTTACAGACCTCAAAGATTGTGCTCATGACTATGGATTTATTAGAGAAGTAACAGATTAGAATTAAGGATCAAAAATGGCCCAGGACAATTTCTCAGTTCTGACCACAGGCACATCTCTCTTTGGCCCTCAGACTCTTGGTCCTCCAGATCCAGCTCCTCAGCCTCTGTCCTGCTTTTTCTAATGCTACAGAGTTGTTTAACTCAATCAACAAAGTCCCCAAAGCAGCCCACTCTAGCAGCAAGTCTCCTGTCCGAAGGTGCTGAGCTTTCTCACTTTGTGCATACTGCCAAGTGCCTAGAAGCACTCCACTCTGCCAGCCAGCCTCTCACCCAGAGGCAACCAGATTTCTTGCTCAATGGTCCAAAATGTCCACTATGCTATCTCCTGTAAGTTGACGATCCTACTGTCTCTGTTGATATCATTTTTCTCACACAGTGTCTCACTATATCTCACTATCTACTATTATAGCTTTTTCTGTCCTTTTGGTCTAGGACAGTGGTTCTCAACCTTTCTAATGCCTAAACCCTTTAATGTATTTCCTCATGCTGTGTGACTCCTCAACCATAAAATTATTTCCGTTGCTACTTTATCACTGTAATTTGACTACTGTTATGAATCAGGAACCCTCTGTGAAAGGGTTGTTCGACCCCCAAAGGGGTCACAACTCACAGGTTGAGAGCAGCTGGCCTAGGAGGCTCTCAGCACAGGGATCTCAATCTGAAAGATGAGCTCCACTCCTGACTCTCCTTTCTTAGTGGTCTTGAGCTCCCCTCTCTCTGCTTGCTTATGTCTCCTTTTATTTACCAAGATATAGTTCAAATAAGGTATAACTAATAAGGCAGTTCATGACAATCACTTGAATAAGGGTGGTAACTTGAGTCACACCTTCTCATAAGGCTTCAACTCAATTTACTTCCCACACTAATCTTTTATAATTTAAAGAATGAATAAATTATTCCCTCATCGGATCATAACCATAGGCCTATTGGTTATGATTGGCAACACTTTGCAAAATGGAGAATAGTCATATCTGATTACAAAATGGAGGCTCACACACAATACTAGGAATCATGATCCAGTCAAGTTGACACATTACCCAAGCAATGACAGGCTTCATACTATTCATTTCATGGTTCTATCAAAAATTGTGTGAAATTCAGACTATGGCCAGAAGACCCATATTAAATACTTCATTGAACTGCATTGGGACACCATACTGTAGATTTAGCTTAGTCTTGAGGAGTAGAGTGGCCAGGGTAGTCAGTGTATGTTGCAAAATTTCAAAGATATCTTTAAATACCCATTTATCTCTCTTGTTAATATATCTATTTAGGAAATAATGAGTCAGCCTCCAGCAAATATATTCTATTGAGCTAAGCCAGTTATTACACTGTCACCTTTTTAGTTTGTGTGAGTCCATGGGTGGGTAACTGGTCCAATACTGAACCATGAGACGGACGGCAATGTTTGTTGGCATTTAACATATGAAGTTTATAAGAAACAAGCCCAAGGTGAAAGTCACACCTGAACCTGGAAGAAAGGACATTTCCAAGGTCTTTGATGGTATTTTTGAGCCTCCCAAATCAACCCTGGGGTGATCTGCCTCTCTGGATTGTTGTAAGCAATGAGGTGATCTGCTGATGTAAGATACTTTATGCTAGGGTTTCTGTTACCTATAGCAAAAAATGTCCTACTTGATATAGGAAGCACAAGAATGTAGATGAGTATATGGACTTTAGAGACCATTTCAAACACTAGCGAGACTATGCCATAGGAAAGGAGGAATATAGGCTATTTGGGATTGGAACATTTTGGTTCTATTTACAACTCTCCTGTATCTTTTCTACTTGATCTTGGATAAACCATTTTATGTCATTTTTTGACAGCAACTCATTTACTCAACTATAGACCAATATATTTTATTCCCTACTGTGTACTCGATACTATGTTATGTGCTTATCTACAGAAACAGTCAGAGTTGAACTAGCTGATAATCTCTAAATTCTTTCATATCTAAAACACTGGTTTATTTTTTCCCCCTGACATTGAAAGACATTTAAGGAACTAGGAGTTTAAATCCTATAAAACTTCCCCAGGAAATGTGACTAGATACCAAGTATGTCTTCCCTTGGTTTTTCTTCTCCTCTGAGTTTCTTGCCAATCCTTGTCTGGGAGAATTTTTAAAAACCCACAAAACAAAGCATAATGAAGCCCACATGTATCTATCTCTGGGAAAGATGCTCCTGAGTCACATCTCCTCCTTTGCAAAACTGAGCCTCGTGAAGTCAGTTAATTAAAAGAAGAACCAAAAAAGGGGACGGTCTGTTAAATTTATTTTAGATCCAGCCTGCTAATTCCTATTCCACATGCTTTTATTTATTTAGTCCCCAGGTCTTGGCAGATGCAGTCTATTTAGTTGACCTTGCCCTGGCTCTTGGAAATTTTCTGGCTGGAGATAAAAGGGTACAGAGCTGCTATCAGGGCCATTCGTTTATTACTGACCAGCCTCTGTGAGTAATTTCAAACCTGATTAAGGCAGCACACAGGCTTCTAACTGCAGTACAATGACTACCCAGTAAGCTGCGTCTGTGTAGTGACCCACCTGCTTGGTGGTGAGGTTTGTGGTGATGGTGTGGGCTTTCTGCAAGGCTAGTCGGAATCAGCTCCATAGCAGTGAGAA
This sequence comes from Nesogale talazaci, assembly GCA_004026705.1. Classification (NCBI taxonomy): domain Eukaryota; kingdom Metazoa; phylum Chordata; class Mammalia; order Afrosoricida; family Tenrecidae; genus Nesogale; species Nesogale talazaci. The sequence continues at coordinate 98,285 of PVJH01002166.1, read as the reverse complement.
GTTGTTAGATGAAGGGTCATATTTGCAGAAAGGAGAAACTGGGCAAATATTCACATGAAATGAGAGAGAGGACGGTGACATGTTGGTATTGGCAAGTAGTATGTTTGAGGATATTGGTGTTGGCACTGGGTGTCAGCTATCTAGAGCTTACAGAGTGGATTCGATGTGGGAACACAGCATCTTCTATGCAGCTGCTTTTCCATTTTAATATTTTATCTCCATCCCTTGATCCCTGACAGGGACTTTAGACTCCATTACTCTGGCTGATGGGTAAACACAGGATCTGTTGGAAGGATGGTCCAGGCCCAGGCAGCGCTTTGTTCTCTTGGACACAGGGTCTCTGGGTTAGAAGTGTCTCGTGGCATCTAATAACACAGTGGTTGACCTCCAGCAACTGGGGAGATAGAAAGAATAATAGGATTATAAGGAACCTTGGTGGCATAACCTTGGTGGTTAATTGTTGGACTCCTATCCAAAGGTTAGCAGGTTGAAACCACTAGGTATTCTGTGTTATTCTGGATAGACTAGAGAAACAAATCCACAGAAACCAATATGTATACAAGAAAGAGTTTTATTTAAAAACTAAGTGTACATTAAGTATACCCAGTACTGCTCCAGCCCTTTAGTCCGACATTAGCCCTTATGTCCAACACTGATCTACAAAGTCCTCCTCAATCTCACAAAACACACACAATGATGTTGAACACAGGAGGAAAGCTGAATCAGTGAGCACGTAAGCATCTCGGCTCTGGCAGGAGTCTGCACGTGGCTTCTTCAGCATACAGGGCTGCATCAGGAAGTAAGCCTTGCAAGCAGAGGGAAAGAACTAGTTGAGGCAGTCGCAACTGGTCTGACCATAAGACAACAAGAGACCAGAGAACCAGAAAAGCCAGGCTCACCGAGCCATTGATCTCTCTACCCTTCAATTAATCCTACGTGTGATTATTGGCCAGGTTGGCACAATAAATCTTAACTGTCACACACTCCTTGGGAGAAAGAGGAGGATTCCTATTCCTGTAAGGATTTATAGTGCTCAGAAACCCACGAGGGTAGTTCCAGTCTGACCTGTATGGCTGCGACGAGTTAGACGACTCAATAGGAGCGAGTTTGGTTGCGATTTTTTTTCTTTCCTCTTAAATGATGTGACCAGAAAGAAATTCTGGCCCAAGTTCCTACTAGTTAGCATCTGGCTGCATGTTTACCCCTAGCTTTAAGAAGGCTGGGGAATGTAGTCTGTCACTTCTACTATTATAGAAAAATAGAGGAGTGTTCGAGATCTGTGCCTGCAGGGACAGCAGGAGTAGTAGCAACTTTGGGAGCCTCAGCATCCATGCTGCTCCACATTCTTTATGAAACGATACTGGTTGCAGTAACAACTTCTAGTCTCCCTGCCCTCTTATGTTCTCTTCTTTTTGTTCTTATCTCTTCTTCCAACTTGCTCACACTTCCAGGGAGGTAGAGGGCTATTCTATCACAGTAACTTTCTATACTGTGGTTAAGTCAGTAGTAATTTTTTTCTATCATTTTGTTGTGGCTTATGCAGCTCTAGTCACAATATATACATACATACTTTGTGTCAGTATTTACATCTTATTGGGGGTGAGTTGGGGCTGTCTCCTACAACTCTTATCACAGTCCATATATCCATCCATTGTGTCACACTCTTGTACATTCATTGTTGTCATCATTCTCAAAACATTGGCTTTTTACTTGAGCCCTTGGTATCAGCTCCTCACTCCCCCCCTTCCTGTTCCTCCTCCCTGATGAACCCTTGATAATGTATAAATTTTTGTTATTTTGTCATATTTTACACTGTCCAATGTCTTCCTTCACCCCCTTTTCTGTTGTCCATCCCCCAGGGAGGAGGTTATATGTAGATTCTTGTCATCGGTTCCCCCTTCTACCTCACCTTCTTTCTACCCTCCTGGCATTGCCACTCTCAGCATTGGTCCTGAAGGAATCATCTGTTCCGGATTCCCCATTTCCAGTTCCTATCTGTACCATAGTATGTCCCCTGATCTAGCAGGATTTATAAGGTAGAATTAGGATCATGATAGTGGTGGGGAGGAGAGGGGAAGAAGCATTTAGGAACTAGAAAAAAGTTGCATGTTTCATCATTGCTACACTGCACTGACTGGCTTGTCCCCTCCTCTCGACCCCTCTGTAAGGGGATGTCCAATTGCCTACAGATGGGTCTTATTGGGTCCCCACTCCACATTTCCACTTATTCGCAATGATTTGATTTTTTGTTCTTTGATGCGTGATACCTGATCTGTTCAACACCTCATGATCCCCCGACACCTCATGGTCACAGAAGCTGGTGTGCTTCTTCGATGTGGACTTTGTTGCTTCTGAGTTAAATAGCTACTTGCCCATCTTCAAGCCTTCAAGTCTCCAGACACTACATCATTTGATAGTCAGGCAGTATCATCTTTCTTCACCACATTTACTTATGCACCCACTTTGTCTTCAGCAACCATGGAATGCCAGTTTAATAGAAAAAAGTATTCGTGCATTGAGGGAGTACTTGAATGGAGGTCCAATGTCCATTGGTCAGTAGTAATTTTTCTGAGTCAGATAGCATTTATTATATTTTTTTGGACCAGAGAAACATATGCATCAAAATATGTAATTCTGCCTTATCCATTATTCAGATATGATAAAGAAGTGTCTTGCCTTTAATGAGAGGGAAGAACTCTAGCACCAACTCAGGGTGCATCAAATAAAGACATTTAAGGCAGCTTTCTTGGCTGGCGAAGATGTGCTCTCTGGAGAGACTGGTGTATTGTTAAGGAAAACCAAGCCACATTTGCTATCTGATTAAGGTTTGTAAAAGACGACAGGGAACTTGCTTACTGCGTATTCTCTGGACACTTTTATTCTCCCTGAGAGCTAAGAAGAAATGACACAGTCTCTTGCTCCTGACAACATGGTCCTGAAAAGTCTTCCAAAGAACAATTCATGATTTGTATTTTATTTCATCCTTTAAGGAAAATCACTACTAGGGAATTTACAACCTGAAATACTTCAAACTTGAGAGATTAAGTTCCAGTTGTCCATTTTCTGGGCCATGAAATGATAACTTTTGCTCATTCTAGGTGACTCCCCCTATATATTCATAAAAATGCTTCAGTAGGGAAGTACCTGCCCTGGCTTCTACAGTGGATAAAGGGAAGTTTCTATCAGTCCTTCCACAGTAGTCCAAATATAACTAATAGTAGACAAAGTGAAATGCTTGCTATGGAGAGTGATGGCTACTTAAGGAAAAGATTTTATTTAAGTAAAAAATTTAAATTGTATGATGAAATTCACAAGGCATTCATTTTTTTGGTAAGAACATTATGTAAAACAAGAATTAGTAAGTACTAGGTGGGAAATACAGCAAGGAATGCTTGGTTCCGATTTACTTCCAGTTTTCACTTCATTTTTGGTCTATTTAGGAACTGTAATCTCCACCTTTAGCTATGTTCCAGGCTCTTTATCCATATCAGACTCTACTGTGTGTATAAATCTTAGGTCCTGTGTCTCATATCCCTGGAGTTCAATTATTTGCTTTTTGTAAGACAAACTGGATGGTCTGATTTTTTTAAGAAGGTGCTGCAACTGTATGAGCATTGGGCACTTGGGTAGGTGAGCAGAGCATACATTTGGGGGTAGACTCTCCAACGCTAACATTTCCTAGGAGTCTATTTCTGTTTAACTACAAAATATTATGGGGTATCATGAGATATAAAGTAGAACCAAACAACTCGAAACCAAACAGCTCAAAACCAAACTCATTGCCATCAGATTCCACTCAGAGTTCTCCTACAGTACAGGGTAGTACCACCTCTGTGGGTTTCGGAGACCTGTACCCTTTACAGGAGTAGAAAACCTTGTCTTTTGCACACAGAGTAGCTGGTGGTTTCAAACTGCTGACCTTGCAGTTAGGCGTCCAACATGTAACCACTACACTAATAGGGCTCCAAAATAACGGAAAGGTGAAATATTTTCAAATGAATGAGAAACTAGAGAATCTTGGGAAGATTCTTAAGGGTGAGAAAGAAAATTGGAAAATGAAAAGAACACAAAAATTTAAAGAGATTAGAATCATATCTCTCTGAATTCTCCCTTTACTCCTATTTGTCTGGTTTTATAAGAATGTCTATCTATCTATCTACCATCTATCTATCTATGTATCTATATATCTATTCATGGAGGGAGGATTAACTGCATATATGTGCTGGTAAAATGATTATGCTTTGCTATTTAAGTAAAAGTGTATTAGAACAAGGAAGAAGAGATTTGACTGCTGAAATGGGGAAAATGTCATTGTAGATTTATTGATCCATTCTATCTTTCTGAGACTAGTGATCTTTTGTAGAATCAGAACAATTTTGCAATAGAAATCTGAAGATCATCTTATCCAACTCTTTCATTTTACACATGATGAAACCTTTGAAGTCTAGAGATATGTAACTTGCCTAATGGCACATAAATAAATGGCTCTCTTCCTTCACGTTAAGGAAAGTAACTTTTTATTGAGGAGTAAGAAAGATACAAACTTTTATTTAGTAATAAAGGTACACATTTTTCACAAGGAGATTAGATAATATGTAACTATGACATAGACTAATATATAGAACATTACCAAGGACCCAGAAATCTCACTTGTATCCCCTGCACAAGTCACTCCCCACTGCCTCCTACTCCCAAAGGTAACCACTAGTCTAGCTTAAATAGCTTCATTTGGATTGCTTTAAAATTTTATGTGAACTTAATCATACAAAACCTTTGCATTTGTGTGTTTTGATTTGCTCTTTTCACTCAACATTATGCTTATGAAATCAGTCGTTTTTTTCCATATTGTGACCGTCTACCCACTTTTAGTGCAATACATTTTTCTAATGTGTGAAGATCAAATAAATTGTTTTATTTCCATGTTGCTTTTAAAGTTAAAGGAACCCCTAGAATGCATTGTTTTATCTACCTTAATCATTTTGCTTATGGACAGGGTAGCTTTCTCAAAATCAACCTTTAAAGCTACCTGATATTGCTCTTTTAAATAGAGTAATCAGGAAACAAAAAGATGTCTCTGAACTGATTATTTGCTTCAGCAACTCACTTTTCTATGTCTATAGAGAAAACAGTTGAACAAGATTCTGATGAAATTCCTCCTCTTCTTTTTATTCTTTATTATGGACTTTTGCTGTTAATAGTTGCTTTACAATTGGTGTTGTGAATGGTTCCTGTGAAAGCAGTTTGTCTACAGCAAGAGTTCTCTTTGTTCATCCCTCTTGCATCAAGAGAATCCAGATGGTTTTTGCATTTTTTTCTTGGATAAACACTTACCATATTGCATAATGCAATTGTCTAATATTGTCCACATGTTTATCATGAAATAGTGATATCCAATAATGGTGTCAGGCTATATTTCATATGTCTTTAAAAAAGAAGGCATCTTAAATTCCCCCCGAACAAAAAAAGGACTCCTTTCTTATATGGCTAAAACAGACAGTTCTTCAATTCCTTTATTAAAAATACAATCTGTCAGCTCAAAAAGAGAAAATTTAATTATTTCACTACCATCAGTATTCCCCTTGGTTAAAAAAAACCCCTAAGTGTTTACAATCCAGTTAGCTAGATTTTAACCAATTTACTTATTTAACAAAGTATTAAAAAAATCCATACCACACCTTGTAAGTTCTTCTAAACTCTTTTTGTGTCCATTGATTTTGATTAAACCAGTAATTGGCAGTTGATCCATAGGTAGGATGCTGATTAGTTGCTTTAGCGAACCTTCCACATGACGAGAGTTTAGGGAAGAGGGAAGCCAGAGGTTTGCTGACACGCCAATCTATCTTCAATGAGTGCAAGCTGGCTAATAAAAATTTAATGGACAGTTGTTCATAGTTTAATAGAATTAGGTAATTCCATTAGAATCCTGTTTGGAGACCTACAGGTATCATACATCACAGTTGAAGACATGGTTAATAATTTAAGCTAAGTGACTACTAATTAGACAGACAGTTGGATTAAGCAGAAACTTTTATTGTTAAGTCCTGTGGGGATGTGCGTGCATGTGCATGTACACACTAGTGCATATGTGTGTCTGGGTGACAGAAAGAGAGGGAGTATATGGGATTGTATACTGTAAACCATTACACAGATTAGCTAATGCAGCAGTCTGGGGCAAGGCTTAAATGTGATAACCAAGCATGAGGCCCCTGGGGTTTATTTAATATCTCATCCTCTCAGTTAATGAGATGGAAAATAGTTCACTGTTTATCTACAGTAGATGGAGCAGATGTTGCCAATTCCGTTTTTATGGAATGTAATCTTGGTTGGATTGTCTTCTGCCCATTACTTTTTCATAGCCCTGATCTCTCCTGTATTCTTGGTTGGGGCTGCAGACACCCTCCTGTCCAACGGCTAGACAGAAACCTTTTAAGGAGCACTGGAGGAGTGGAGGTGTAATGATCATAACTGATAGAAGGAGTTACAGAGTTTGGGGATGGGCGATAGGGAGGGAAAGGGGTTTGGGGAGTAAATAATGAAGGTGGGAGTGGGGAGGGAGAACTAGATTGGATTGTGATTGCACAACTCCTTTTAAAGGAGATTTAACCGTGGCGGGGGAAATGCTAAGATATGTGGTGCTGATTGTACAATTCCCCTTGATATGATTGAACGGCTGAATTATTTAATTGTATGATATGTAAATTGTGCGGCAATAAAAATGTTAAAAAATTTTTTTGTTTGTTTGTTTGGGCATCACTGCCTGTGGGAGTAGGAGGCCCAGCCTTTGCTCCTGTGGAGCTGAAATTCAACCTCCATCCCAGTGGGCCTCAGTCCCACGCACAACCACTACGCCACCGGGACTCAGCCAAAATTTTTTTTAAGGAAACATTTCTAAGGAAGGACTCAATAGTCTTTCAAGTTCTGAACACCATCCTAAACACAAAGCTTCCTACCAACATAGTGCTTCTGAAGGATGAGACCTTGGCTCACCTCAAGGGCCTCTTTTGTCAATTGCTGCTTAGGAAATTCTATCAATTTGAGATTTCATTTTGTTTATTTCACTTGTCTCTTTTACATCTCCCCATTCTACAAGTCCATCATATATTAATTTGAGTTTTGGACATAAAAAACTCAGTGTGCAGCGTTGGAAAACAATTTCAATTATCCAGACCTTTTAGCAATTCAAATTTTATTAATTTGTGATGTTAGGAGAGAGCAGCTAAGAGAGGTGCAGCTAAAAGAGTAGGCATCTAATGAAAGAAAAGAGGCTCTACTGGGAAATGGCCCATGGATCTGGGAAAACTCGCCTTTGGCTGTAGCAACCACCCCCTCCCCACCTCCATCAAACGGAAAACATTTCACTGTAATGGGTACAGTTATATGAGGCCGTTTTTTAAATGTCTGGAAATGTGATATTTAGTATCAGATATCATTATTACTCCTAGTTGAAATCAATGACATAAGACATGTATGTGAATTGTTGAGTGGAAAAGAAATGCCAGCTACAAAGTCTCACAAGTGGTACATTGAAAGCACTTAAGAAATTATGCTTCCTCCTTTCTCTCATGCAAATACACACACATGTATGTATCCATACACATATTATACATATTTATATATATAATTATTTTGAATGGGTGAAGGTTGACAGAGCAAATCAGTGAGGCATGGAATTTTGGACTGACGTCTTTATCATATTCTTGATTTTTTTTCCTTGTGCCTCAGTATGAGTGCTGCCACTTCTACCATGTTTCCATTCGAGAAATTAGTATGAAGGAGAAGTGTTTCCCAGAAGTTCACAGGAGACGAAGCAATTTTCATTGTCTCATGGATACACCTAGATGCAAGAATATCTCAGAGTGGGGGTGAGAGTGGGAATGACAACATAAAAATGTGTTGCCTCTATAGGAGAGGAAGCAAAAGGAAGTGTAATGGGAATGAACATTGGATAAGATAGCTGATGAAACTTGCCAAATTCTGTAAGATTTCCTCATTTTCTTTTAAATACTGACTTAAATCTATTTTTTGATAGTTCTTTAAATGTCAATTATACAGCTGCATAGGTGGCATTTGGGAAATATTTGATAAATAATGCTATTCTATTTAACCCTCATATATTTTTATTTTTATATTAAAAATTTTTATTGTGAATTATGTGATGTTTATAGTGCAAATTAGTTTTCCATTTAACAAGTCATTTGCATTTTATCCCATGTCCTTGGATTATGATCCCAAAATGTCACAGCTCTCGTCCCACAACCTCAATATGTTTCTAGCTTCCTTCTTTCCTTCTTCTGAACTTCTTGAGCAAACGCTGTCCTTTTGATGTTGAATGGTTGAATGTTCTAAGGAGTGTGGACTTCCCTACTATTATTGTTCATTTTTTGACCGTTTCACTACAAATTTAGCCATGGAGGGGAGTTCAGTTCCTGTCTCGAAGCATGACTAAAGGCCATAGTCTGGAATTCCATCAGTTTCTATCTGATTAGTAAAGCCTCCTAAAATTTTTTATTTTAGTTTTGCTCCACATGTTTCTTCCGTTCTATTCAGGACTTTCTACTATGAACTATTTCAGAGCTATTGGTAATGGTAGCTGGGCACTATCTAGTTCTTCTGGTCTCAGAACAATGGAGGTTAAGGTACATGGAATCCATAAGTCCACTGCAATAACTGTTTCCAGGAACTTGACATTTTTTCACTCTTCCAGAGAGCGAGAGAGCAATAGGTGCACACTACATGATTGCTCATGAACTTTTAAGACTCAAAATAGGATAAAGAACAGCCTCTTTTTGAACTATGTTACATGAATAGATGTCCCTAAAGAAAATACTCTTGAATTCCCAGATTCAGTGATTTAGTTCCTCACAATGTTTAATTATGTCTAAGGAATTTTCACAATTTCACCACACACACACACACACACACACTTATATATAATTTGCAGCATACATACACATATAGAAACATCCTCTGTCAAGCACACACACACATATATATTGATGGATATACTCACATTCTCCTTTCCACACCTGTTCAGTCTTCATGTTTATGTATCTATTTGTTGAGTGTTATTATTAATGTCATTGCAGTACTCTACAAAACACAATTCACTTCTATTGTCTCTAACACTCTGGACTCTACATCCTCCAAGGGTTTTCTTTGCCTTGCTGGTATTTTGCTGGCCCTTCTCATTTTATATTGCCTTTTCCCTAATCCAAGTTAAAGTGTGTCTATTTTTTCATTATTAATTTATGCTCTTCCCCCTCCTTTGACTGGTGCTAACCATAAATGCATAAATGTTTCTTTTTGTGTGGAAACCTTTTCTTGACTTATAACAGTGATCTCAAATTATATTTGTTTCTTGGTGATTGATAGCATTCAACAAAATGTTTTCTAGATTCATCTGTGTTATGGAGTATTCTCCAGATTCATCATTATTCTTCAACACTGTGTAGTATTTCATTGTGTGTATGTATTATTGTTTATTGCTTCATTTATTGATGGACATTCATATTGCCTCCACCTTTTTTGCTATTGTGAGTGGTGGGATTGTTGGATCAGAGAGTATTTTTATTTCCCACTAGTAAGTGTAAATCTTAGAGAAGTAAGGGCCACAACATGAATAAATATACGTATGCCCTTGTTCACCATATCACTATTCACAATGTTGCCTGTCTTTCTAATATGGAGCCACTCTTGTACAGTTGGTATGAATTCCATGAGGTCATGATGTATTTTAAAAATGCAATCTTGAATTCTATTGAGTAGGGTTTTTCTTTTTTGAGAATTTGTGGATTTGTGTTCATGAGGGATACTGATCTGTGAATTGCTTTCTGAGTGGTGTCTTTGCTTGGTTTTATATCAGGTTATGCTTGTTTCATAAAATGAATTCATAAGTATTCCCTAATTTTCTATGATCTGGATAGTTTCAGAGAATTAGTGTAATTGATTCTCTGGGTGTTTGTTAGAAATCTCCACTGAAGTCACCTGGATAAGGTCTTTTTTTTTTGATAAAGGGAAACTTATGATCTTTCTATTTCTTTCTTTTCTTAAGGGTCTGTCTAAATTTTCCATCTTAGTCTGCATTAATTTATTTAGATATTGTATATCTATCACTGTTCAGTCTTCTGGATAAGATCAAGCATAGGAATTGTGTTCCGAGAAATTGTTCTATTTCTTACAGCTTTTCAAATCTGTTGGGAGACAGCTAATATTTTGCTATTACCTGTTTTATTTCTGTTGGTTTTGTTGCAATATTATCCATTTAATTTCTTATTTTAATTATTTGAGAATTTGCTTTTGGTTAGAAGTACCAATGACTTGCCAACTTTATTAATCCATTCATAGACCCAATTTCTAGCTGTCTTGACTCTTTCTATTGTTTTTATATTTTCTGTTTTATTTATTTCTACTTTATTCTTTATTACTTCTCTTTTTCTGTTATTTGTAGACCTATTTTACTGCTCTATTTTCTAACTGTTGAAGGTATTGTGCCAAGATGTTGAGTCTGGTCTTTGCTGTGTTTCCAAGCTTTTGGTAAGTTATCTTCTCATTTTCATTTGATTTAGGGAATATATGTCATTTAAAGGTTGGAATAAATAACAGGTACAGATAAGAACTCACCAGACATGGAATTTAGGTCAGATAAAACCTTCAGGAACAGAAATGGGAGCAGTGATATCAGAAGAGTAGTGGGAAGGTGGAGAGGAGGAGGGAAAGAAACTAGGGAAAAGGGACAGCAGTCAGTGTAAGATATGAAAATAATTTATCAAGGGATCACGGGGAGCGGGGAAGGGTAGCTGATACCAAGGACTCAAATAGAAAGTAAATGTCTAGAAAATAGTTATGGTAACATATATGTAAATATGATTATAAGATTGTTATAAGAGCTGCAAGAGTCCCCAATAAAATGATCTTTTAAAAATTTCTTCTATTACCCAGTATTTTAAAAGGAGGATGTTATTCCATATCTTTGGGTTTTGATTTCCAACTCCCGTTGATATGACTATTGCCAATTTCTATTTTTATGGCATTGTGATCTGAGAAGATACCTTGTAATATTGCAATGCTTATGAATTCATGGAGGCTTTCTTTGTGGCTTGCCTAGCAAATGGTCAAATCTGGAGAATGTTTAAAGTATGATGGAATAAAATAAATATTGTATGCTTGTTAGGTGGCCTGACTATGAGATCAAGTGGGTTGATTTTGTTCCTTAGTTCTTCTTTGTCTTGGCTGACTTTCCATCTAGATGTTCTGTCCTTTATAGAAAGTGATGTTTTAAATCTCATACTATTGGGGAGTTGTCTATTTCTCTTTGCAACTCTGCTAAGGTTTTATTTCTATAAATTGGGGCTGTTTAATTGGTTGCATAGATACTATATTGTCTTGTTTGGTCATATTTTAGTAGCCATATAATGTCCATCCTTTTCTCATGGTAGTTTTTGTCTTAAAATCCATTTCGGCTATTTCACTTTTTTGATTGCCATTTTCTTGATTTATTTTTATATCGTTTGATTTTTGGTTTATTTTTATTTTTATATATAAGAATTGTCTCTGCATGAAAAAATATTTATAAATAACCAAGTGTTCATGGGGGAGGGCGGGAGGGTGGAGGGGGGGGGAAATGAGCTGATACCAAGGAATCAAATTGAAAGAAAATGTTTGAAAATGATGTTGGCAACATATGTACAAATATGCTTGACAAAATGGATATATGTATAGATTGTGATAAGACTGGTAAGAGCCCCCACTAAAATGATTTAAGAAAAGAATTTTCTCTTGCATATTAATAGAATATGCTTCCTTATCCTTTGTTCTACATCCTTATCCTTTGTTCTCCATCTCTTGACTAGCACATTTAACTCATTTAAATTCTGTGTAATTATCAATATGTGTAGACCTATTGCTGTCATTTTCTTTAATTTATGTGTGTGTGTGGTGCTGACATCTTTGGTCTTTTTGTTCCTCATCACTGGACATCTTTGTTCTACATTATATTCTGTGCTAGTTTTCTCTTGACTATGGATTTTATATTTTCTTGATTGCTACTTTTATTGTTTTTTAAAATAATTTTATTGGGGGCTTTTACAGCTATTATAACATTCAGTACATCACCTGTATCAAGCACATCTGCACACATGTTGCCACATTCATTTCCAAACATAATTCTACTTGAGCCCTTGGTATAAGCTCCTCTGAAAAAAAGAAAGCTCCCCTTTCCCCTCTCCTCCTTTTAAAAAAATGAATCATTTTATTGGGTACTCATACACCTCCCCTCACAAAAGCCATACATACGTGAATTGTATGCAGATCTCATTTGCACACTTGTTTCCATCATCACTCTCAAGACATCCTCCCTCCACTTAGACCCCCAGTTCCACCTCCCCATATTTCTCTTCCTCCCTCCCCCCATGAACCTTTAATAATTTATAAATTGCTATTTCATATCATGCACTGTCCAATGTGTCCCTTCACTCACTTCCCTGTTGGCTGTACCCCAGAGAAGAGGTTATATGTAGATCCCTGAAATTAGTTCCCCTTTTCTACTCCACCATCTCTCCACCCTTCCAGTATCACCACTCCCATCACTTGTCCTGAGGGAATAGCTATGCTAAATTCCCTGTGTTTCCGACTCCAGTGTAGATCCCCTATTCTACTTGGACTTGTCTGGTAGAACCAGGAGCATGATAGTGGGTGGGAGGAAGCATTTGAGAACTAGAGGAATGTTTAACAAATATTTGTGGTTTTCCTCTTTACTTTGATGAGGTTTATTAATTTTTCAATGATACATGTAATATATTAATTTCTCTCAAATTTGAAAATAGTCTGTTCTATCTTGAAACTGTTTTGATGGTCTCTCCATTTGGAGGTTCTATAATATCACTTTTTACTCCTCTTTTGCTATGAACTGGTTTTCTTTTGAAAATTGATATTTTGGATTACCAATTTTTAGCCTTGCTTGTACATTTTTTGTCCTGTGGATACTCCTATCTTTGAGTTATTTTCTGGGTGATATTATAATATGTATGCTTCTCTCAAGAGTTATGTGCTGTTGTTGGTTCTCTGTCCAAATAACTCCCTTTAATATTTCTTGTAAGCCTTTTCTGTCTTTTTTTTAAACAAAATTTCTTAATGTAGGTTTATCTGAAAATATCTTAATTTCTTATTGTATTTATTCTGGCATATAATTACTAGTTGACAGATTTTTTTACTTTCATAGCTTTATATATACCATTCAATTACCTTCTTGCTTGGGTGGTATCAGGTGAGAAATCAGTTTAATGTTTTTTTTTGATCATTTCATCAGGTGTTCCTACACAATCCATCTATCCATCATGTCAAGCTCATTTGAATATTTGTGGCCCTCATAATTTTCAAAGCATTTTCTTTCTATCGAGCCCTTGGTATCAGCTTCTCATTCCATTCCTCTCCCTCATGAACCCTTGGGAATTTATAAATTATATTTTTTTCATATATTCTACTGACCAATGTCTCCCTTCACCCACTTTTCTCTTGTTCATCCCCCTGGGAGGGGGTTACAAATAGATCACTGTGATCGATTCCCCCAGTCTCCCCCCACCTTCTGCTTCCCCTCCTTGTATGACTACTCTCAATATTAGTCCTGAGGGGTTTCTCTGTCCAGGATTCCCTGTTTCCTGCTCTTATCTGTACCATGTATCATGAACATGCTCTGGTCTGAGCTAGCCAAATTTGTCAGGTAGAATTGCCATATTATTGGCAGAGGATGGGGGACATTAAAAACTAGAGGATTGTTATGTTTCACCAGTGCTATATTACACACTGACTGGCTCAACTCTTCCCTCCTGCTCCTTTGTCTTCAGTGATTGTGTTGGGAAGGTGATCATAATGGAATGCCAGGTTAATAGAACAAAGTGTTCATGTGTTGAGAGATCCTTGCATAGAGTTTCAATGTCCATCTGTTGCTACCTTAATACTAAACCTATAAATATATGTACATAGATCTATTTCCCCATTGTTTTATGTGTGTGTACTTGCCTGTATTTAGACCTCTATAAATACCCTTTGTCTCTAGTTTATTTCCTCTATTTTCTTTTAACTTTCCTCTTGGCCTGCCTTGATTTGGGTTCCAGTTATTCTTTTTTTTGTGGGAATCACTGCCCCCTGGTGGGAGTAGGAGGCCCAGCCTTGCTCCTGGATAGCTGCTGCTAGATTTGAACCGCCAGCCCTATGGGCTGCAGTCCCGCACACAACCACTACGCCGTAGGCACTCAGCCCTCGGTTTCAGTTATTCTTAAATGTAGCATTGCTAAAGATGTTTTCCCAGTCTCTGTGCTCTCTTATTGCTCTCTTGAATTCTTTCCACGTACACAGGTGTATCTCACTGATACACAGGTGTATCAGTGTATCAGTGTATCTCACTTGTCAATTTGTGACTCCTCTGTTTTTGTATACATTCCTATTTCTGATAGCCTATCTATTCCCTGCACTAACGTTCTCAAGCTTACCCCAACTTTCTCATTGATGGCTCCAATAGTTTGGGGTTTTCTTGTGAGGGTTGTGATTCTCCTTGAGTTTATTCTTGTGCATGGAGTGAGATAAAGCTATTGCTTCATTTTTCTGAAGGTAGATATCTTGTTTTCAGCACCAGTTGTTGAAGAGGGCATTCATTTCTCATTTGATATATTTTTGGCCCTTATCAAAGATCATTTTTCTGTATGATGATGTTTTTATTTCTGGGTTTACAGTTCTTTTCCATTAGTCTGAATATCTGTCACACCAATAACATGTGGTTTGACAATTGTTGCTGAATAATATATGTTAAAGTCTGGTAAAGCAGACTGTCCCACTCTGTCCTTCCTCTTGTGGTGTTCTCTGCTAATTCTGGGCTTTTATCTTTTCCATATGAAGTTGGAATAAATTTTTTCCAATTCTCTGCAGAAAGATGATGGTAATTTTGTTGGGATTGCATTAAACTTATACAGTGCCAAGTTTATATATATTAAACTTGGACAGAACTTTCATCTATACTATGCTGAGTCTTCAAATTCACAAGCATGTGATATTTTCCCATTATTTTGAGGTTGCATTTTGTTTGTAACAGTGTTCTGTAGTTTTTCCTCATACAAATCTTTTGATTTTTTTGACATCACTGCCCTCTGGTGGTCGTGGGAGCTACCCAGCCTTGCTGCTGCTGGATTTGAACCGCGAAGCCCGTGGACTGCAGTCCCACACTCAACCACTATGCCACCAGGGCTCATTCCTCTTCTGATTTTTTTTTTTTAGTCAGACATATCCTTAGATATTCCAATTTATACTTGGCTATTATGAAGGGTATCACCTTTCTGATCCCCTCTTCTGTGGTCTTGTCTGATATGTATAGCACTCTGACAGACTTCTGTTTCTTGATCTTGAATCTTGACACTCTGCCACATTCCTGAATGGCTTCCAGTTTCTTCTTATGGAGTGTTTGGGATTTTTCATATAGAAAATCATATTGTCTGTGAATAATGATAGTTCCCCCTCTTTCCCAGACAAATGCTTTTAAAGCCTTTTCTTTGCCTTAAGTTGTTAGCTAAGATCTGCAGTAAGATGTTAAATAAGAGTAGGGACAAGGGATATCCTTGTCTGCTTTGCTTTATCAGTGGGATTATTGTCATCTTTTCTCCATTGACTATCATGTTGGCTGTTGGTTTTTCATATATAGCTTGTATTCTCATGAATTTTCCTTCCATTCCTTCTTCTTGAGTGTCTTAAACAGGAATTTGCTAGATGTTGTTGAATGCTTCTTTCTGCATTTATCTCCCATCCAAGTACTAACCAGGCCTGACCCTGCTTTGCTTCCACGATCAGACAAGATCAGATGTGTTCAGGGTGGTAAGGCTGTAGACTTCTCTGCATTTATCTTTATTATCATATGGTTCTTATAATTTTCATGTCAATGTAGCGAATCATATTAATGGGCTTTTGTATGTTGAACCATCCCTGCATTTCTCATATGAATCTCAGTTGATCATGGTGAATTATTTATTTTATATGATTCTGTATTCTATTGGCCAGCATTTTGTTAAGGTTATTTGTATTGATGTTCATTAGGGATATTGGTCTCTAGTTCTCAATTCTTGTGGGATCCTTGCCTAGTTTCAGTATCAGATATATAACAGCTTCATAGAAAGATCAGAAGTTTGCTCTCTTTTTTAATGTTCAAGAAGATTTTGTTTAGAATTTGTGTCAGCTCTTCCCTGAATGCTTGGTAGAATTCCCTGTGTAGTCATTTGTTCAAGAGGATTATTTTGTTGGTAATCACTTGACAATGTTGTCTATTTCTTCAAGTGCTATGGGTCTGTTGAGATTCTTGATGCCCATAGGGGAGGGACTGTTTTTCCGAGAATTTGTCCACGTCCTCCAAGTTGTTGATTTCCTTGGAGCATAGTCCTTCATAGTACTGTGGAATTATCCTTTTGATTTCAATAGGGTTTGTTGTAACATCTCCTCTTTCATCCCTCATCCTTACTATTGAAATTTGTTCCTTCCTTTCTTTGGTTAGTTTACAAGCAATCTGTCGATTCTGTTTATTCTTTCAAAGAACCAACTTTTAGCAGCATTAATTTTTTCCAGCTTTCTTATTTTCCCTTTCCTTAATCTCAGTCCTGAATTTTATTATTTTTCTTTTGCTATTAGTTGATTGTCCTGTTGATTATGTTCTAGTTGCTTTAAATTTTGTGTCAGAATATCAATCATAAGTCAGTTTTCATTTATTCAGGTGTTTATGCATTGCTCTGAAACTTCCTCTGATAACTGCCTTTGTTGTGTCTCATAAAGTTTGGTATGTTGTGTTCTCATTCTCATTGGTTTTTAGATATTTCTTAATTTCACCTCTGATCTGGGCCAGTATACACATCCTTTACAATAAAGTTACTCATCCTCCCATTGTCCCCCCGTCCCTTTTTTAATCTTCATTTTGTTGATTTTCAACCTATGGCACAGTCGTCAGAGAGAGACATCTGTGTGATATCAATGTGCTTAAATTTTTGCAGATCTGACCTATGCCCCAGACTGTGGACTATCTTTGAATATGTGCCATGTAGGCTTGAACAGAATGTGAATTTTTTGTACTTGTGTGGAGTTCTTTTTAAATATTTAAGTTCAAATTGTCTAATTGTAGTGCTTTGATCTGTAGTCTCCTTGTTCAAGTTCATTCCCTGTGTTCTATCTTTCTCAGAGAGAGGTATATTGAAGACATCTATTATAATTATGGAGCCCGTTATTTCTTTTTCATATTTTGAAAGGTTCAATTGACATATTTAGTGGGCATCTCCTTTGAGGAATATATGTTTAAAATGCTTAGTGATTCTTTGTCCTTTGAGCAGTATGTAGTGTCACTCCTCATCTCTTTTATGGTTTGCACTTTGTGATAAACTTTATCTGAGATTATGATGCAACCTCTGTGTCTTTTAAATTTCTGCTTGCTTAGTATATCTTTATCTAGCCTTTGATTCTTGGCTTATTTTTTTTAAAAAGCATTTTATAGGGACTAATACATTTCTTATCATAATTCATTTATCCATTCATTCTCTCAAACATATTTTACATATGTTTCCTTCATCATTTTCAAAGCATTTTCTTTCTTTTTGAGCTCTTGATAACAGCTCCACATTCCCCCCTCCCTTATCCATCCTCCTTCCCACATGAATTCCTGAGAAGTTATAGATCATTATTTTCATATTTTACACTATCCTCTTTTACCCTTCAACCACTTTTCTGTTGCTCATCCCCCTGGAAGGGGGTTATATATTGATCCTAGAGAACAATTCCCCTTTTCCCTCCCCACCTTCCATTTATCCTCCTTGTACCACTATTATCATTGTTGATTCTGAGGGGTTATCTATCCTTGTTTCCCTATGTTTCAGGGCTCTTATCTGTAGCAGTGTATATGTTCTGGTCTAATACCATTAGTAAGATAGAATTGAGGCCATGCTACTTGGAGGGAAGAAGCATTAAACAACTAGATGAATGCTGTATGTTTCATCAGTTCTATTCTGCACCTCTACTATCTCGTCTTATCCTTGAGACCCTTCTGTAAGGGGATGTCCAATTGTCTGCATATGGACATTTAGTCTCCACTCCATACTCTCCCTCACGCCTTCACATTGGTATGATTTTGTTCTGGGTCTTATATGCCTGATACCTAATCCCATCAATACCTCATGATCACACAGGGTTGTGTGTGTCCTTCATATGGATTTTGTTGCTTCTCAGCTATATCTCCATATATTTGTCTTCAATCTTTTTTGTGTGTGTGTGTGTGGGCATCACTGCCCTCTGGTGGGAGTAGGAGGGCCAGCCTTGCTCCTGGAGACCTGCTGCTGGATTTGAACCACCAAACTTGTGGGCTGCAGTCCTGCACACAACCACTATGTCACCGGGGCTCAGCCCTATCTTCAATTTTTTAAGACCCCAGATGCTATCTCTTTTGATTGCCAGGTGTCATCAGCTTTCTTCATCACATTTGCTTGTGCACCTGTTTTGTAATCAGTGATTGTGTCAGGAAGGTAAGCTTCACAGTATGCCAGATTATTAGAACAAAGTGTTCTTATGGGGAGGGAGTATTTGAATAGAGTGCCAATGTCCATGCACTACCTTAATTCTTAAGATATAGATATAAGTACATAGATCTATTTCCCTATTGCTATATATAAATATATTTTCATATGTACCTGCCTGTATTTAGACCTCTATCAACATCCTTTGCCTCTTAGTTTTTTTCTCTATTTCTTTTCATCTTGTTCCACCATCATGTTCAGTCTTGAGTTTAGTAGTTCCTCGCTGTTATATTGCTCTTGATTAAGCCCCACTAGGTATCCTACACCCTTCTTTCCATTGAATTTTAGTTCACTTGTTGTTCCCTTGTCCCTGGCTTACTTTATCCCACCCCATTCCTTTTGCCTTCTCCCCTTCTCCTGTTTTCCCCTGGGACCACCAGAGCTTGATGTTAATGTCTCTCTCTTGAATGTAGCTTTTTATTCTTCTAAAACTGTTTTCATGTTTCTTTCTTTGCCTCTGGTTTTGGGAAGTTTCATCTGCTTTGGGGGTTTCCTTTTCTGTTGAATTTTATTTAGATTTTGTTCATTTTTCTGGATGCATGTTTTCTCACATATGATATTAGGGACACTTCCTTCTTACAGACTTTTGACAACTTTTTGTAGCTGTCTTTGTCTCTTTCTGTTCTTCACAGTATGCCAGATTATTAGAACAAAGTGTTCTTGTGGGGAGGGAGTATTTGAATAGATCATATATAAGTAATTTCTCCCGATAGTGTCCCAGATAATTCCAAGGCTTTCATTTGGTTGTTCTTTTTTTCTGTTTGTTCTTCCAACAGAATAGTATTGAGAGATATTATTCAATTCTTTAATTGACTCAGTTTGTCTCATTTTCCTTTTGATGTCTTTCTGAAATCTCAGTATTAATTTGGCATGTGATAGTGGGGGAAGGGCAGGTTGCCTGGTATGGATGGACACTGTGCTAGCCAAAGAAGTCCTGGAGTACATATTTTCTAGACCTTGCAGAATTGCCTTCAAGATGGCACATGACTGTGGGCAGAAACCTTGATGTTGGAAGGAGTTCCTTCTGGTTTAGTGTGTAGCTTGGTTTAGGACACCCTATCTACTACCACTTTGTGTTCTGTTAACTCAAAGTGAAGGATATCACATATCTTCATGCAAAAGCTTGGTGTGTACCCAGGACTTGATCCTTAAGGACGTGCTTCTGACCTTAAGCAGAACAGATGTGTAAGGGGGTAGAGCTAGCAGCCAGGTGTATGGAAGTGGAAAATGGCCACAGTTATGGTGACAGAGAGGGTGTAGGAGATAATGGGAGATCACAACTTTTTGGTTAATAGGGTGCACACCGGAACAGTCCTGAATGAGCCTTTTCTATCATGTCCAATTTGAATGGTGTGTATAAAACTTCAAAATGGTCACACTATGCCAGTCCAGCTGACAATTCACTACTCTTATTTGTCTCCTTGTTTGCAATTTTTATTTATTTTCTTCTTTTAAACAATATTTAGCTGATTTCTTTATCTTCTCTGTGTGCATGTCACATTGTTGTTATTGTTGTTAGGTGCTGTCAAGCGGGTTCTGAATCATTGTGGACAATAGGCTGAAAAAGAGTCCAGTTCTATGCTACTTTCATAACTGTTGCGATGTTTGAATTCATGGTGGCAGCCTCTGTATCAGTCCATCTCCATCTTCCTCTTTCTCCTGTCCTTCTACTTCCTCAAGCATGATGCCTTTCTCTAGAGGCTTGTCTTGCCTGACAACATGTCACAAATATGTGAGATGAAACCTCACTCACTATCCTTGTTTCTAAGGAGCATTCTGACCCAAATTATTTCAAGACAGGTTTGTTTGTTCTTTGGGAGGTCCATGGTCTTTTCAGTATTTTTCACCAGCACCATAAATCAAATGTTCCGATTCTTCTTTGGTCTTCTTTTTCTATGTCCAACTTTCACATGCAATGTTGGCGATCAAAAAATACCATGACTTGGTGCACCTCAGTCCTCAAAGTAACTTTCTTGTCTTTCACCATTTGAAAGAAGTCTTATGCAGCAGATTTGCCAAGTGCACTTAGCTGTTTTATTTCTCGACTGTTGTTTCCTTGAGCATTGATTGCGGATCCAAATGGATGAAATTCTTGACAGCTTCATTTTTTTCTCTCAGTTTATCATGATGTCCTCATTCGTGGAAAATCTGCTAACAACCAATGCTATAAAATGACACAACCTTTCTTGCTGTAGGTCAGGAAGGCTTTAAGTACCTGCTGATGAAAATAGATGATTGTTTCAATGTGAATTACAGCTGTGACATGGTTTTATGTCAAGTTGGATTTTTGCAAAAATGTAGGGATAGAGTCTGACCTGTCAATCAGATCACACCCTGAGGATGTCTCTTTGGGGGTCTGGTCTTCTTATAAGAAGAAATTGGGATATTCCCGTTCTCTTTCTGCCCTTTCCCCTTGCTGCTTGCTGGGGTCTTGCTTCCATGGACAGCCCCATGAGGGCTGCTGAATTCTAAGAGTTGTTAGTGCACTGCTATTTTCTCACTGATCTTCTTTCCCTGCTACTGTGCACCCACCACTCTGTGGTCTTCTTGCTTCACAGTTCACCTTTCTGTATCACCAGCTTGCAGCTTTGTGAGTCTGAAGAGGGCTCTGGCTTGCATTTTACTTGTGAATTTCAGTTGGATTTGAGTGACCTGGGATGCCATCTTTTTTGATAAGCTTACTTGTTTATATAAAACATTTTCTTATACATATGTAATTGTCACTGAATTTGTTTCTTTAGACAATCTAGTCTAACACAACACTTCAATGTAAATTTGACTTTAGGGTTCCAGTATTACCATCTGTATTTGTTTCCTTTGCTTTCTTGTGTTGCTTGTCTGGTTAGGCTGCTATGCTGCTGGAAATCAAATGCTACTTTTTTGAGAGAGAGATAAATAAGTAGAAGATGGATGATTTTATGTCAACTTGAATTTTTACAAAGGAGGAAGTCAAGATTCAAAACTGATATTCAAGAGCATGCATTCACATGTACAGTTGAGTAAAATAATTATATTGCATTATTGGGATGTTCTAACACTTAATTATTGTGTGATCTGAGTTGATAAGAGAAACAAACCCAGGGAGACTCATATGTATATAAGAAAGAGCTTTCTGTATAAGAGAAATTATATATTAAGAAACCACTCAGCCCAGATCAAGTCCAGAAGTTCAATATTAGCTCAGCAACACATTTAATAATGCGGAATACTTGAATATCACAGGTTAGTGGGTGCAAAGTCTTGTGGATTCACAGGTGGTAGAGGCATCTCAGTGCTAGTGTGGGTTTTCATGTGGCTCCACTAGCTCCAGGTCTCTGGTTCCATCAGTGTGTCTCCCTGTGACTTGTAAGCAGGCATGTGAAGCAGAGAGTGTGTCCCATCTTGAGGAAGGAAATAGGAGTTTCCAGAATCCTCAGGAGAAAGCCATACCACAAAAATGCCTCATCGGTCATTACCTGACTAACAGGTTACACTCTGCCTCTTCACTCATGTTGACAAGAGCTTATGGAACTGTCATAATTATCCTCAGTTATTCTGATTTATCAAGATTTTATGTTTAGTTTTATTGGATACTTATTGATAGACTGTGATTACTGAGGTGCTATGCAATACTTCTGTTGATGTTTATCTTAGATAATTTTTCTTTGTATTTGAAACATTAATTTTTGTTACGGTTAGTTGCTAAGCTGATTCACACCCGTGGTGAATCTTTGTGTGCAGAGTAGAGGTGCATCATAGGGTTGTCCAGGCTGTGGTCTTCCAGAAGCATATTTCCATTCCAATCTCCTGAAAACCATATTAAGATGGTTTCTTAATAAACAATTGCTCTTACATATAAAGGTCTTTCTGACATACACATGAGTCTCCTGGGGTTTGTTTCTCTAGTCATCCCAGATCACACAATTCTTAACTATTAGAACAGTTCCATAATGCAATATACTTATTTTACTCAACTGTATATGTTGGTGCATGCTTTTGAATATCAGCTTTAAATCTTTTCTTCCTCCTGAAGTGGTGGGTTAGAACCACCAAATTTATGGTTAGAGATTGAGTGCTTAATAGCTTGTGCTACCAGGAACTCATCCTTTTCTCTAGTTGCAAAGTAACATGTGAACATTTAAAACCAAGAAAAGTCAAACAGAACCACTCCCCACTAATAAAGAAATGAAAAATTTGGTGTAATCTATGTTGTTATTTTGTTGTATAATATGATCATATTTTATGAGTATGTAAGGCAATGTGAGACAATATAATGTAAATATTAACAGTTCACTTGATGTACAAATTTGAAGTAGTAAGAATTTCCCAAATTAAAATGCATGCCTTAATTTCAGAATTCCTATATTAATACAGAATAAATGGAAATCAATATTGAAAATGGTGAGTACAACTGTGTGTGAAATTGTATGTTTATTACACTTGATCTTAGCCAAAAGGCCGAGAAGCAATGTGTATATTTGTTATATTGCTGATTTAGTAATAAATTTTGATCCTTTAGGTTAGAAGACTGAAGTATCATTTTATTCTTATAAAATTACACTAGGAAATGATTCTATGAAAAGGTGACAAAAGAGCAAGTGGATAAAAATGAAGAAAATTGGGCTGAGCCCTGGTGGCGTAAGTGGTTGAGTGCGGGACTGCGGCCCACGGGCTTGGAGGTTCAAATTCAGTGGCAGCCCTCAGGAGTAGTGCTGTGTAGCTTCCATGACCACCAGAGAGCAGTGATGCCCCCCCCCCCCAAAAAAAAACAACAAAAAATGTAGAAAATTATTATCTCAGAAGTGTTTCGGATAATTAATTAAAATATGAGGTTATTTTTTCCGGGTTTGGCAACATCTGAAAAGTTATAGTTGGTTCTGATTACTTTTCTGTCTTAATAAATATCTTTGTTTATATATTATTTTGCCTTTAAAAATAAAAAGACAAACCCTCACTCAAATGTTTAGGCCCTGCATAACCTGCATTTGTTTCTTACCTCATCGTAGCTTTTGTGAATTGCCACAGTTACATAAGTTCTGGAATTTTAAATTCCCTAATTGGAAACAGATTTTGCTTTCCTATAATCTAGAGAATGTTTCTTAATATAAATACCTTTACAGAAATTAGCAGAAGAGAGGGACACAGAAGAATGAAAGAGGACATGTGTCGTGAGTGGCGAAGAAAGATCTCATTTGTGGGTTGCCTTCCCCGAGGAGCTTGATTATACCCAGGTCTGAGAGTCACCAAGAAGTTAAAGGAGAAAGAAAATGCCGTGGGCTCCCTGTTCTAAAAAGGGAATAAGAAGAGTAAAAAGGAATGTAGGGAGACAAACAAAGTGGAGAACTGAGCCAGCAGCAAGCGCTGTTCCTTTGCCAGTTGTACACACTCCTCGGTACAAGGAGTTGACTTTGTATGAGGAAGCTGAGGTATTGCAATCCATTCAGGAGACGCGGGTGTGCGATGAAAGCGGCACAGCGGGAGCTGTGCAGTGGAGAGGGCTCTTTTGATTTGTCGCTCTTTTTGTTGTTTTCCTTTTCAGAATCCTTGGTTCTGTGGTTTGGACCTCCACAGACCTAGAAAAGTTCAGAAACTTGAAAGGGAAAAAGCACTTCCTCCCCAGGGCTGGCTCCTCTACTTTCATCCTGTGTCAGGTGTCCATGCCTTACAGAGATGCTACTACAAGGGAATCTCTGCAACCTCTGGGTGGCTGGGAGTCCTTCTGAGAGGCTGTGTTCTGGGAATAATAGAGTCTTGTTACTACAAGCTGTTCACATACATCAGTGCATCATGGAAGAAAGCTATCCACGCAGCCACAGAACACAAGGCTTCCTGTGGAACCTGTCTCGAGGACCTCTCAGGTGCACGGTTCTTGAAAGGAAAAGAGAATTCCAGGCCTTACTTCTATGCACAGATTTTTTTCTTTTTCCCTGAGTAAACTCTTTAAATTTGTCTTTATGCTTACAGCACAGAAGGTAGGAAGTAGCTGTGGCAGGGAATAACAATAAGCCCAGTGAATGAAGACACACACACATGTGCTTGGTTCATAAAGCTAAATAATAGTTGCATTGATTGGATTTCCTGGGAGACTGATAGATATAATCAGACATAATCTGATCACAGATGGAATTGCATTTATGATGGATTTAACAAGATCCTTTCTGATGATGAATACCATGCCATTCCCCTTAATTGTGTTTTTCAGGCATAGTAGATCAAATGATTTTCTGATTCAAAATGTCCACTAGTCCATTTCAGCTTCTTAGTGCCTTGAATATAAATCTTCATGGATTCCATTTCCTTTTTGACCACTTCCGATTTTCCTAAATTCATACTTTACACATTCTAGATTCCAGTCATTAGAAGACTTTAGCAGTTGTTTCTCTTGACCTTGAGTCTTGTCCCATCAGCAAATGGTTCCTCTCTCACAGGCTTTACCCAACTCCCCAGAAATCGTCTCCTCTTCAGTCACATTTGAGTGCCCTTAAACCTGCTGGTAATATCTCTGACAAGGGTCTGCTTCCTTCGTTTAGACTTTCAGTATATGCTTTGAAGCTATGCATAAGGTTTTCAGTAGCTTCTTCTGAAGTTGGGAGCCGTGCCATTCATCATTGCCTTTTCTTAGTTCTGGAAGCTGCACTGAAATCTGTTCTCTTGGGGTGACCCTGCTGATATTGGAAATTGTCAGTGGCCTAGCTTCCAGCATCACAACAACATACAAGCCACCACAGTATGACAAACCAACAGGCAAAGTGATGGATTAGTCTCATTAAGATGCTTTAAAAATGTCCAATTAAAATAGTAATTTTAGGAGGTTCTGCTGCACTGGTTAAAATTAAGGTCAGGAAGTTTGCTCCACAGGTTCTAGATATTATTTCATAGGATTCCAAAGTGTTAATCTTGATAGTTTCTCAAACAACACAGGATGATCACAAGAACAAATTAAGAATGAGTTTTTTAAAAAATTGATTGTCTTAGAAAAGAAAACACCAGGAAATTTGTACAGAAGATTCTTGTAGCATCATTATAATATACTTGCTCATATTTTGAGTGTGGCAAGGACTGTCCTACCAGAAGTTCATTGGGAAACATGACCCCATTCACCATGCAGCACTAATCTTGTTCCTTCAAATGTCTTTGTCCCCATACTCTCAAAGATTATTTAGACAGAGCATGACTTGAGTACTTTGAGGATGCCAACACCCTCTCTACCTTGTCATGTCAATTGGAGAGCACAAAAAAAATTTGGGAAAGAATTAGTGAGATGGAAGCACAGCCAGTTGATGTATATTGACACAGATGGAAGATATGTAAAGAAAGAAGTAGGTTCATATTTGGTATTCTTGCTTACAGAAAATTCCCTTTACTTTGTACTCAAACTTTTTGACTCATGCAGCTTTATATTTATCTATCTATCAATAAGTCATTATCTATCTTTCTATCTCTCTATCATCATTAATCATCTCCTCAACTACCTTTCTGTCAGTTTGTCTCATTTGACCATGTGGTTATAACAAACTATAGATATCTTTGAGAAGAATGGGGATTCCAGAATATGACACTGTGCTCATGTGAAACTTGTACATGGATCACGGTGCAGTTTTGTGAACAGATAAGGGAATATGGCATGGTTTGGAATTGAGACTGGTGTGCAACAGTTTTGTATCCTCATAGTCAATCTGTATGCTGAACAAGTAAGCAGAGAAACTGGATTATATGAAGAAGAATTCAATATCAGAAGGAAGGCTTATTAACAGTCTGCGATATGCAGATGTATAACTTTGCTGAAAGTGAAGAGGACTTGAAGCATTTGTTGATGAAGGACAAAGATTGCAGTCTTAAGTATGGATTACAACTTAATGTAAAGAAAAGCACAATTCCTACAATTAAACAAGTTGCGAACATTATAAACAGAAAAGTTTGACATTGTCAAGGATTTCATCTTGTTTGGCTCTGCAGTCAATGCAGTCAAGAGATCTAATGCTAAGGCTGCAGCAAAAGACTTCTTTAAAGTATTGAAAAGCAGGGATGTTACATTAAGGGTTAAGGTGCACCTGTCCCAAGCCATGGTATTTTCCATTCCCTCATATGCATGTGAAGTTGGACACTGGATAAGAAAGACCAAAGAATAATAATATATCTTCCTGGAAGCACAGTGATTTTTTTTTATGTTTGACACATTTTATTAGTAAGCTGGATAATATTCACAAACATCAAAATGGGGAAAAACATTACTAGATGCTAACTATAATCCAAGTAATTCTGAAAAGCCTGAAATAAGAGTACATACAATAGGGGAAGATATTTTCCAAATGATAGTAAACTGACCAGAAGTTGGCACTGTTAAACATGTAACTGCTCCTAATAATATTGTTAATAAGTCTGATTAGTATATTCAAAATCACTCATGCCTTCCCTCTCTTAAGGTATATTGACACGAAGCACTTAGAAGTGCTATTGATATCCAACCTTGCTACTCTGGTGTGATCCTGAGACCACTGTATCTTCATATCCATTAGAGCTTGTTAGAAATGTGCAAGGCCAGGCCCACTGAATTATAAATCTTGTATTTCAACAAGATCCCCAGGTAATGTGCTTGTACATTATAATCGAAGCAGCTCTGATATAGAGGGTTAAAATTAATGTTGCAGAAAGTAAATGGCAGGTAAGTGTAATGGTGTTTCCCTAGAATTTATTAGCTTGATTAGATTTTGGAAAGCCTACAGTCTACAAAAAGAACGTGAAAAAAAAGTTTTATCTGAGAGCTTTTTTTTTTTTTTTGGTGGGTGGGGGGGTACATCACTGCTCTCCGGTGGTGGGAGTAGGAGGCCCAGCCCCACTGCTGGAATTGAACCTCCGTCCCAGTGGGCCGCAGTCCCGCGCACAACCACTACGCCACCGGGCCTCAGCCCCTGAGAGCTTTTAATGGATAAATAATTAGCTATCTACTACCACTAAAATAAAGATGAAAACATCTTGAAGTATGGTTACAAGTGTGGAAATAACTGGTTAATATTAAAATTGATCAGGAAATAGAAAGTTACTATCATTTTCATGGAAGATACTTATTTTGTTCCATTTGTTGCCCCCTAAACTTCTCCCCATAATGTCAAATTTCAGGATACACATGGCCAAAATTATAGAAGTATCAAGCTTTCTTGGCTGTGGCTAATCTTGGGGATAAATTGTGTCAGGGTTGGATGTGTTAAAGTGATAGGTCTAAATGTTTATTTAGCTTACAAGCATTTGGTACTACTTTCTTAGTTCTTAAAAGTCAGGTAATTATATATTTGAAAATGTAAGTTTTTACATTAAATGTATTTTGTTTTATAGAGCTGAGATATGATTTGCCAGCATCATACAGATTTCATAAAAAGAAATCAGTAACTCTCCCGATTCTGACTGAAGTATATCCAGATGTAAGCTTTTCAATAAATAATGATTCCTTCTGCTATTCAGTTTTCTAGGTAAATAAAGCAGTCAGAGGAAATGAGATGCTAATGTACTATATGATGGGCTCCTAAGCAAATAGCAAATGACCTGGTTTAAGAATAAACAACCCCTTTGTAAATACACAAATCAAAAGTTAAAAGCAAAAAATTAGGTTTTTGCTCTTTTTATACAGCATATATTTTATTAAATTTTATACTAATATATCTTCATATTAAAAAGGCAATTTAGTGGAAGAACCTTCCTTTTGAATCATCTGTTAACACACAGCTATACATTAAAAAGTCCTCCTCTGATAACAAAAAGACAAAACAAAAATATTTTCCTTTCTTACAGGTGGACATTGAAGTGGACCTAATTCGATTTTCTTTTTAAAAATCTCCAAAGAGAAAAGCAGATTAATTGTAAATAAAACGATATCACAGTGGTTGACAAAACTACTGGTCTCCTGTACCATTTTCTGTTTTCTGTTGTTTTGATGCAGGTTCTTCTTTGTCTGCTTCTTCTCTTGCTCTTTTCGTTGGTTCAGCTGCACCACCATTTTCATCACATTCATCCTCACTATCAAATTTCATTTTCTTGCCCTGTACTTTTCCTTTAGCAGATCCAGCCTGGGCAACTTTATTTCCCTTTCCCTTTCCTTTAAATTTGCGACCTTTAGACTTCCATTTGTTCAGGGATTCTTGTTGGTCTTCCATGATTTTTCTCAGTGCTGCCTTCTCCACCTCTCCTTCCAGGACTTCCCACACCACCTCTCTGTGTTTCAGTTGTAGGTTATTGCTACTTGCATCTTTGGCTTTACCCAGGACGTCTTTAGCCTTTTCTTTAAACAGAATCACTCCCTCTTTTGCTCCTCTGACAAAGTCTATCCACTTGATTTCTCCATGACTTGCAAAAGGGATGTGCAAATCTTCTCTGCAGGTCTGATCATCTAAGTCACCTGAAAACTTCAGCAAGCAGCCCATCTTTTCTTCTAGAGATTTCATTTCAGCATCTTCTGCCAACTTCTGTTTTTCTTCTTGCTCTTGTTTAGCTCGTAGTTTAGCTTCCACTTTATTTTGCTTTCTTTCTTCATTCTTTTTTGCAAAGTAATCGTCCTTGAAAAGTATTAAAAGATCTGTGTCTTTATACTTCTGGCCAGGGGTCTCAACGAACTTCTTAGCACATTCAATTCTCTCAAACACAACAAATATTGACCCCTTAAATGCTCTGTGCAATGTTCTTCTCATCTGAATATTTAGTATTTCCCCTTTGCCTTCTAACCATTCTTTGATGTCATCAAGGGTTGCATCAGTTGGGAAGCCTTTAATATACACAGATCTGTTTTTTACATCATTTTTATACTCATCCATCACTTCAGGGAGGGGTTTGCTTGGAGATCTTCTTATTTTAGTTTTATCTTCACTTATTTCCATAAGCTTTACCTTTGATTTGCTCAATGCTTCTACTATTACATTAAAGTCTGTTGTCAGACGGTTTAACCTGTTGAATTTTATCATTATCTCCAGTGGTACCCAGCCTTCATCTAGTTTGATCTGTTCCTTTAAAAATTTGTCCCGAGGCAAATTAAAGTCACCAAAATAATACTCAATTTGATGACAGATTTTGGCTTCCAGCTCAGCCATTTTTTCACTATCACCATTTTCAGCCATTGTGGCTATCTGAAAATTCTCCTTTAGGGTCCCAGCCCCGCGGAGGCGCTCCCCTGGGCGAGCGGCGGCCACCACCACTTCCCGACTGCCAAGCGCCGCCGGCAGGCCTAGCGCGCTTAAAGGAGACAGGGAAAGATCGCACAGTGATTAACCTGCTCAGCTGCTCTCAAAGGTCAGCATTTTGAACACACTCATTTTTATTCCGTGGGAGAAAAATGTAACTCTGTTTCTGTAAAGATTATAGTCTTCTAAACCCTATTTCTACCCCCACAGTTCTACTGTGTCTTATATGATCCCCACATGTTAGAATCTACTCAAATGTAATGGGTTTGGTATAAATATGAATAAGAATTTGATGATAAATATAAATGTAGCTGGAACTAAAACTATAAATACAAATATGAACACACTATATATGTGTGTGTATGTATGTATGTGTATATATATATATATATATATATATATTCCATTTCTAGATGTCGTCAAGTCTGTTTCAACTGATGGGGACCCTACGTGCAACAGAAAAAAAAATCCCCTTGTGTCATCCTCTCAACTCTTCCTATATTAGAGATCATTTTTTCAGCCACTGCGTAACTTCATCCTGTCAAAGGTCTTACTACCACCGCCCTTCCTCCATCTGCTTTGCTACTTTATGAAGCATGATTTTTTCTTCAGACACTGGCCTCTCTTGATAATTTTCAAAGTATGGAGATGAAGTCTCACCATCCTTGCCTCTGAAAACATTTTTGTTGTTCTTCCAAGGTAAGTTTGATTGTTCTTTGGGTAAACAATGATATTTTTGGGTATTGTTCTCCAGAACCATAATTCAAATGCATAGCATTTTCTGTAGTCTTTCTTATTTAATGTCAAGCTTTCACAAGTATATGGGCTGATTGAAAATACAAGGGCATGGGTCAAGTACACCTTAGTAACATTCTTGCTTTTCAACACTTGAACGAGGTTTTGTGCAGTGAATTTGTCCAATGCAGTGCATCATTCGATTTCTTGACTGCTGGTTCCTTGAGTTCTGGTTGTGCATCCAAGGATGATGACGTCCATGACAGCTTCAAGCTTTTCTTGGTTTATGATGTTATTATACATTGTTTCAGTTGTGTATATTTTTCCCATCTCTTTTTTATGTTTTCTACATAGTGCAATACTTTGCTCATACAATTTTCTATATTTCAACTTGAAGCTTGAATCTTATTTTTTAGTTCTTTTTATTTAAGATATGCTGAACTTGTCCTTTATTTGTTGTTTTCTAATGCTGGACTTTTACAAATTTCATTGCAATATTTTACTTTTTCTTTTGAAGCTCTCCTTTGAAATTTTCTGCTCAACTCTTTTTTTCCCACTGGAGACAGTAAGCTTTATTACTGCTTACAATGGTTATGAATGAGTACTTTTGGTAAGTTGAGGTTGATATTTGTGGGAGCTGTGTGGTGGCCACCTCTGATCTCCTGTAGCTACTCTTTGACTTTATTATTTCTTCTGATTGACTTAGCTATTCTATGATTAAAATAAATATTAAGTCTCATAAAGTCATCCACTTTGTTCTTTTCTTTATCTACTGCCTTTTAAATGATCGTTTGTTTTCTCCATGTATAGTGTTGTTGATGTCCTCAATTATACCATCAGGTCTTTTGTTATTAGTGTTC
The DNA here is from genome assembly GCA_004026705.1 of Nesogale talazaci. Taxonomy (NCBI): domain Eukaryota; kingdom Metazoa; phylum Chordata; class Mammalia; order Afrosoricida; family Tenrecidae; genus Nesogale; species Nesogale talazaci. Next base: position 66,971 of record PVJH01002166.1, on the reverse strand, counting down.
AATGTAGCACATTTGTTCTTGAAAAGTTCTGGAAATTCAAGTGGGAGACCCTCAAGGACATATTTTGTTTCTGTTGATTTGTTTTACTTTGACTCAACTTCAACCTGAACTTACATATGAATAATTAATTATTTGTTCTATGGTTGGCTATTTTGCTGGTTTAGCTGCTGATTTTAAACTTTGTAATCATTTATTTCAATAAATGTTGTCAATTACATTTCTGTGTATTTCACCTGGGGAAGTGCATATGTATTGTCCATTTTGTGTTGTTGAAAAAAGCATTTGCAATGAAGAAATTGCTGATCTTACAAAATTCTATCATATGATTTCCAATTTCATTTAGATAACCAAGGCCATATTTTCCAACTCTGTTCCTTTTTCTTTGTCTCCAACTTTTGCATTCCCATCCCCAATAATTATAAATGCATTTGATTGCATGTTTAATCAATTTCAGACTGAAAATGTTGGTAGAGTTCTTCAATTTCTGCATCACTAGTTTTCATGGTTGCCATGTAAATTTGAATATTAGTTGCACTGATTGAATTTCCTTCCATGCATATAGATGCTGTCCTATCACAGAAAGCATTGTGCTCAAGACAAATCTTTTTTTCCCCTTTTTCTGATAAATCTTGAAATACCCTTGTTGAAGATTAATGTGACATCATTACTTTTGAATCTGTCATTCTCAGCATAGTAAACTATATGACTTCTTGATTAAAAATATCCAATGCCAGTTCATTTCAGCTTAATAATGCTTAGAATTTCTATTTTTGTCTATTTCATTTTTGATGACTTCCAGTTTTCTCATCTTCTTACTTACATTAATATATAATTCACACATCATACAATGTCATTGTTCCATCATCTACAATCATCACCACAATCAACTTCAGAACATTGCCTTCTCATACTTATTGCTGTCATCTCTCCATTTCTCTCCATCCTCCCCTGCTATGCTCTTAGGTAATTTTTAATCAAGATACTGTCCCTATAGATTTACATACCCTGGATTTCAAATACAGATAATAATATGAAGCAGAAACAGGAAACAAACACAAGCAATAACAATCACTAGACAAAAGAGAAAAGTCTTGATAAAAAAAATAAATCGGAAAATAGTAAAAACTAAAATAACTTTAAAAATGGATGAAAAGGAATATAAAATGATAAGGCAATACATTTTAACCAAACTGCATCTTCCATAATCGACTTTAGCTTTCTGTCTGATAGCAATGCACTTGACAGCCCTAGACCCTGTGTAGAGGGAATCCCTCGGAGGCCTTATCTATGTGGGCCTTGTAAATGGATTTTGGGCTTCCACTTTTGTCCATAGCCTTCTGAAAACCAGGTTTTCTGAATGTAAGCTCTGATATCATTCTTTCTTTTGGATTTTATTTATAATCTTTGGACCACATGGGCTGGTTTGCTACTTTCATGTGGATTTAGTTACACCTTAGTTCGACGGCTATTTATTTGAAGACAAGTCTTTAAGACCCTAAATGCTATTCTTTCTGATAACCAGCCACCATCTGGTATCTTCACACTTTGCTATAGCACCCAAATCTTCAGTGATCTCTTCATGAACGTAGTATTGAGTTGTTCTTGGACTAGGGTTATAATTAAGGGTGAACCTAACCCTACTCACTTATCTATAATCTATATATGCCCTGGTTCACTTTAGAGACATCACCCTCACTTTATGATAGACACGTTATAAATCGTCCTCCCAGGGTAGAAGGTAATTATTAATCCCGTCATTAAATTAGACTTAAAACCCTGTTGATAAAGGAAATTATACATATATAGGCCAGCTTTTCAGACTGCAATATAAATATTGTTGACTAGTACTGATTAAATGCCTGTGACTGGACACTAGTTCCACTAACAATGGGGTTTGGTATTAGAGCAGTACTTTTAATAACACTCATTCATAAAAGCAAAACCATGTCTACCAGACTATTGTATGTCATAAAATATCAAGGAGAGTATTCAAATAGTAAGTATGTGGAAGTCTTTAGGCACTCTCAAAGTAAGAGATTTGAACTCACATCCAAGAACCATCAGTTCCATAACCTTGGGATATCAGTCATCTGCTTTTTTTCACACATAAGGCAAGGGAGTAAGGAAGTTGGTTCTTTAAATTTGCCACAGGTGAATTTGAAGTAAAACTCAGTAAACTTAGTGAGTTTTCCACATTCAATCTTTCAGGTGTGGCCTGTACAGAATGTTGCGTGGGTCAAGAGGATAGAGTCTAAAGCTGCAGTTTTGGCTGGATGACCTAGGGCTGGAGAGAAACTTGGTCAGCTGTTTACAATTGGGAACATCGTACCAGCACATTTTCCACTTGGGCTTTGTATAAGTATTATGAAACATATTTTTCCCAATAAGAGTTTACTTCATCCATTTTACCCACCAGTATAAGTATGATTGCCTTCTCCAAAACATCCATACCCCCTTCCCCCATCTTAACTTGAATTTCCAGCAAGGTTTGCTTATCACTCTGGTAGGAATGTCTGCTGATTTGGCGTGACCTTAGCACAAGGTTGTATGGTTGAATGGTTTTCTTCCTCACCTCACCTCTTGGGAAACTGACTCCAGCTCAGATGAGGTTTTTAATATATACATATAAATGGATTGAAGATTACATAACCCGAGGAGAAGAAACCTGACTTCCTCTTGGTAGTGGACATATAATATTTGTTCCTTTTTGATAGATTAACTTCCTTCAGCATAACGATTTCCACATCCATTCATGTCATGAGGTATTTCATGGTTTCATCGCTGTGTTTTAGGGATGCATAGTATTCTGTTGTATGTATGTACCACTGCTTTTTTATCTATTCGTCTACTGATGGGCATTTGGGCTGTTACCAGCTTCTTACTATTGTGAACTGTGCAGCAATGAACATGGGGCAGCATAGTCAGTTCATATCCTATTTCTTATTTCTTTGAAGTATATGCTCAGTCAAGGTATTGCTGGGGCATAACTATTTATATTCCCAGTTGTTTTAATAGTCTTTCCACAATGGTTGCTCATATATTCAAGTTCACCAGTAGGGTATGAGTTTCCAAAACTCCACACCCTCTCCAACGTTGATGTTCTGTTTTCTTAATATTTGTAAATTTTTATTGGCATATAAGTCACATATTATATAATACAATAATACAATCATAAGAACGATTGTGAAGTAATCTACAATTAATTTCAGAACATTTTCTTTCACTTGTATTCATTGTTATCTTAAAGTTAATTATTGTTATTTTAAGTGAATCAATCATTTTAAAGTGAGTGGGCTCTTATCATAATCCATACATCAATTGTATCATGCGAATTTGTACATATGTTTCCATCATTATTTTCAAAACCTTTTTCTTTCTGCTTGAGCTCTTGGCATCAACTCTTCTTTTCCCCCCTTCCCTGCGCCACACTCCCACCCTGTGAACACTAGATAATTTATAAATTATTTTTATTTTCATATGTTACACATTTTCTGTCTCCCTTCACTCATGTTTCTATTTTTCACTCCCTCCGGGGGGGTTGTACATGAGTCATTATGATCAGCTCCCTTATTCGCTTCCTTCTCTCCCCACCTTCCCGTTACCTTCCTGCTATAACTACTCTCATTATTCATCTCGAGGGCTTGTTCTATTCTAGATTCTGTGTGCCAAGAGTTCTTTTCTGTCCCAGTACATTCTCTGGTCTACCCAGATTTGTAGGATGGAACTGGGGTCACGATAGGGGGTGGGAATAGGAAGCATTAAAGAACCAGAGGGATGTTGCATGTTTCACTGGTGCTATACTGCAGCCTGGCTGGATCATTCCTTTCTTGTACCCTTTTGGGAGGGGATGTTCACTTATGGCCAGATGGGCTTTGGGTCTCCATTCTGACCTCCTTTGCTCACATCTAAATTGTTATTTGTTTGGGGTCTTCTGATGTCTAATGCCATCAATAACTTGTGATCACACAGGTTGGTGTACTTCTTCTGCTTGGACTTTGTTGCTTCTCTGGTAGATGGCTGCTTTTCTAACTTCAAGCCTTTAAGTCTATATTTTATTATAGTCGGGCACCCTCAGATTTCTTCACCAACTTGGCTTATGCACCAATTTTATGTTCACCCATTGTGTTGGGAAAATTGAGCAACACAGAGTACCAGGTTATTGGAACAAAGTGTTCTTGCATTAAGGGAGGACTTGAGTAGAGGTCCAACGTCCATCTGCTACCTTAATACTTGACATATTAATATATGTACCTAGACCTATATCGCTATTGTCATATATTAATATATTTGCATATGCATGTGCTTATGGTCATGTCTCCATAAGTCTCCTTTGTTTCCTAGTTCTTCCCTCTATTTCTTTTTACTTTGCTCCTGTCCCGCGGTCATGTTCTATCTTCATTAGCCTTTCAGTCTGCCCTCTCTGCTACAATGCTATGGCCTCAACCCCATCAGGCACGCTATTTCCTCCTCTCCAACAAAATCCCAAGGGTCTGTTGTCTTCTCCTCCCTTTCCCCCACCTCCTTCTCTCGGCTGCCCCCCTCCCCACCCTGGATCATCGGTCCCGTTGTTTTCTTCTTGGGATTGCTTAGCCAGCCTATTTTATATAAATAGACATGAAGAAAAAACAGAAAAAAAATGCCCTATGAATAATTCTAGGTCTGTCTGCTGACCCTTATGAATGTTTTCCAATTGGGTCTAATGCAATGCCAAGCCCTGTCCCCTGAATCTGAAGTCTACTTTCAGAATTTCTAGAGGTCTTTCTTGCTTTGCTCTGTTGCTGCTCTTTTGTGCTCCCTTCATGTTACGCGCTGATGGGGGAGACACAATTCCTGCACTATGTCCCCAGTGCTGCCCCTTGGATGCGGTGTCTCCTGGTGAGGTCAAACCTATGGTCCTCTGTGTGTGTTTGCTGCTGTGAGTGTGGATGCCGCTCTCAAAGCTTGATGGTACTCATTGTTGTTACCTCCCCGTTTCCCGGCAACCTTCTCACCAAGCTCTCAGGCAATTATCAATCCAGTGACTGTTTCTAGATCTAGCTATCCTGAATTTTATGTACAGGTAATAATGCAAAACCCAATCAAGAAGCAAGCAAGCGAACAAAAATCCGATCAATGACAAGACAGATCATAGAAAAACCACATTCAAAAAGAAATCAGAAAATATTAAACACTGAGATAACTTTAAAATGGGTCAAGCAGGAGAGATGATAATGTACATTTTAACCTAATTATGTCTTCTATAATTGATTTTGCAATGTTTTCTACTGATAGGTTATTCATATTGTTGGACTATGGTCAGAGAGGACCCTGCAAATGAATTTTGTGGACGTTCACAATTTAAGCTCTGATAGCATTCTTTCTTTTAGGTTTGGATTTTATTATTACAATCCTTGGATCATACAAGATGGTGTGCTTCTGAAATATGGACATGACTGGCACTTCACTTAGATGGTATGGTAGCTGCATAATCTGGTATCATTTTGAGACTTGAGAGGATTGAGGGTGAAGGGGTAGAGTCTAGTCTGTCAATCGGATCATAGCCATGGGGCTTCTGTGTGGGCCTGGCCTTCCCTGAGAATTCTGGGAATCCCTATATTTCCTCCTCGGAGGTTGGAGACTTTCTGTCTCTGCTTACTCCCTGAGCGATGCTCTGCTGACAAGACAATGGGAGTAAGCTGACATGCCAGACCTTGCAACTGGACAAGCCATGTGGAGACCCATGCCAGCACTGGGATGCTTCTATCACCACTGGATACACAAGACTTTGCACCCACTGTCCTGTGGTTGTCCTGCATCTGACATCATTGCATATGTTTTGTGAGTCTGAAGAAGACTTGGGTATCAGATATATGGGCCAATAATGAATTTATGTACTTGAACTGAACTGGGATGTTTCATCAATATTCAGTTGCTCTTATATATAAACTTCTTTCTTATACATATATGAGTGTCCATTGGTTTGTTTCTCTAATCTTCCCAAACTACACAGATTGGAGGAAGGCTTATCAACTACCACCAATGGCTATTTGTTTGAGGACAAGACATTAAAACCCTAGACACTATTCTTTCTTATATCCAGGCACCATCTGGTCTCTTCACCATCGTTTGCTATAGCACCCATATCTTCAGTAATTGATTTCTGATTGTTACTCCTGGTCATTCATCAATCCCTCAAGTTTAAAATAGTCTTTCTGTAGAGTCCTTGATGCTCTATCTCTATAAAATCTTATTATCTACAAATAGTGAGACTTTTGCTTTTGGATGCCTGATTATATTCCCTTAATTTCTTTCTTTTTAATCAATTTACTGGGAGCTCTTTCAGCTTTTATCACAGCTCATACATGCATCCATTGTGTTGAGCACATTAGTACACATGTTGCAATAATCATTTTTTTGTGGACCTCATTGCCCCTTAGTGAGAGTGGGAGGCCCAGCCTTGCTCCTGGAGAGCTGCTGCTGGATTTGAACTGCCAACCCTGTGGGCCGCAGTCCTGCACACAACCACTATGCCACCGGGGCCCAGCCCTCAATAATCATTTTCAAAATATATTTTTTTCTACTCGAGACCTTGATATCAGCTCATTTGTCCCCTTGCTCACTTCCTTCACAGATATTTGATAATTTATAAACTAATATTTTTATCATGTTTTACACTGGCCACTGTCTCCCTTTACCCACTTTTCTGTTGTCTGACCTCCTGGGGCTTCTATGTTGATTATTGGGATTGGTTCACTCTTTCTCCTCTTTCCCTCCTGGTATCATTACTCTCATTATTGGTCAGGGGATTATTTGTCCAGAATTCCCTGTGTTGTGAGCTGTTATCTGTACCAGTGTGGATGCCCTGGTCTAGCTGGATTTGTGAGGTATATTCTTTACTTTCCTCCAGTTCTCTAAGATGTCTGGCTAAGACTCATAGCATGATGTTGAGTAAATGTGGTAATAAGGAGCACTCATACCTACTTCTTTTCAGTGGAAATGTTTCCTGTTTTCTCCTTTGAGCTTGACATTGGCCATTGGATTTTCATCTAGGGCCCTTATTATGTTGAGTAGGGTCCCCTATCAGTTTTGTTTTGTAGGTGGACTGCTTTTTTCCCCCTCAGACTGAATTCAGAATGCTTTTTCCCCCCCTCTTGAAATTGGAGATTTTTACCTACAGATCTTGGATTCACTGGACTCTGCAACCACAAGCTTAAATTGACCACCTTGAGTTCATACACATCTGCAGCCTCTGGTGCTCCTGGCAATCCTGCATTCATCAACTCTTGAAGTTGCGTGAGTCTGGGGAAGGTGCCAGCTTAACATCTAACCCACAGACTTGAAAGAGGGCAGAGGATTTCTGATTCCCCCAAAATTGTGTAAGGCATTTTCTTAATATAAATTTCTTTCTCTCTCTAGCTTTATTTATCTATAAATATATAGTTATATAAGTCATAGCCATAAGATGCATTTGATATATCTGTAAGCTATTTTGCTTCTCTTGAGGACACAGCCTAATAAAGCTACATGCAAGGAAAAACATGAAGTCTTATAGAAAGTTTTACTGGGCATGGAACAGCTATTGCTGTCAAGTGGCATCGAGTGAGCTCCTATGTACATCATGAAGCACTGCTCAGGCCTGCAACATGCTCACAACTGCACTTATGCTCGAGCCCTTTGTGACAGCCCCCATGCTGATCCATCTTGTCACAGGCAGTACTCTTTGTCACTGTCCCTCTGCTGTACCAGGCATTATGGTCTTCTCCAGGTACTGGTCTTTCTTGACTGTGCCTAAAGTCCATGGAATAACCCTGGTGGAATGTGGAAGGGAGAAATGTCTCTCTGTTAGGTGTTTTTGTCTGCTAGGCTGAGAATATATTATATATTTTATATAATACATCTATATTTTATATTTATATTACATATATAAAACGACTTTATCAAATCAATTTTAGTCAGAATGACAGAATGCAACTATAATAGTTGAGACAAGCTTCATTAGGTATTTGTGAGTGTGACTTTTCTCTTCTCAAAGGTCAGTCTGGGTCACCGGAATAACTGTGAATTTGGGTCAAGGACCTGAGTGAAGAGGAAAAGCTCATTTTTCATCAGAGAAGGGTGAGACAACTGTCATCACTCCATTTGACTCCAGCTGTGAAGTGAACAGCTTATTTTGTGTTCGTGATGATTTGAGAGACTCATCAATAAAATGGCCAATACTCTTTTCAGTGTAGCAATCTATCTGCATGCCAGTGCTGGTATGTACACATACATGCATGTACACTGCTACAAGGAGGAAGGAAGAAAGCAGGGAAAGCAATCATTACCTTTGCATACATATTTTATGCTTGAAATTCCTGCTCTCTGTTAGGGATGCTTCTCAGCATCTCCAGCTGGTCCATCATTTTCCCTGATGCTTAGCATATTGAGCTTGCTTCATAGGCGTACTGCTCAAAATGTGCATTCGTTGCCTTCTATGCTACTCATATAAGCAAGCCCAGAGGATTCTTTGAAGGAAAGAGTGATTAACTGGAAGAAACAGACTGAGTAGACCATCATCAATCTCTTTTATCTTAAACAGCTCGTTTTTTGAAGCCTAATCATTTTGAAGACTCTGAGGTCCATGAAAGATTTTCCTGGGTACTTACTAAGCTAGTACACATTCGGCATTTACTATGTGGGGAAACCAGTGGATCTTCTGTCTTTCAGTATTCCATTTAATTTTACAGCAATAATGTATAGTAGATACAATTATTGTTTCCTGCGCTGGATAGGGTAGACTAATTGGTATAATAAATAAACCTTAAATAAATAATGATTTATATGCAATATAAGTTTCTTCTTTGCTCACAACATAGTACAGGGTAGAAGAAAACTTTGGTAAATTAGCTCTTGTCCATGTTCTTAGCCAGCCACTTAGGCTGATTAGGATTTGCTATCCTCAACAAATAGTTTTTAGGTCCCCTTAGGGGGTTATGTCTATGCTAGACAGCCTATATCTATCTATCATCTATCTATCTATCTATCTATCTATCTATCTATCTATCTATCTATCTATCTATCTAATCTGTCTATCATCTATCTATCTATATCTATCTATCCTTTATCTATAATCTATCTAGATATAGATATTACCACTTGGGATATTTCTGTGTGCCAGACCCAAAAAGGGTGACAATCACTTTTGCTTCCTTTCTTTTGTCTAGAAGTTAGTCTCATGCTTATCTACAATGGTATTGGAAACTGTCAAATGTACTCTGGGTTGATCAGCCATTTCCCCAAGACATGGCATATCACAGAAGATGTGTAGTGCATCCCTTCAGTTAGCATATCGAAATGCAGGCTCTTGGGGTAATATGCGGAGGAGTTGTAAATGTGATTTTTGTGTATATATGAACTGAAAGCTGTGCTATCTTCTCTTCCTATACTATAAACCCCCAATGATGGCTAGATTACTTATGCGTGTATATTCACATGTATATACAAATTCTGGGGTTTTTTTTGGAACATGGAAACATGGGAAACACACAGTTACCACTGAGCCTTACTGTTGTTATGCACCTTGAAGTTGATTCTAACTCATAGTGACCTTACGTACAACAAAACAAAATGCTGAGCTGCCCCACATAATTCTCAGAATCTTTGTTGCTCTGCTTGAGCATATGCGTGAAGCCATGGTGCCAGTCTATTTCTTTTCCTTGGCACTCTAATTTTCCAAACATCATGTCCATCTCCAGGTATGAATTCCTTCTATAAACGTGTCAAAATTACCTGAACCAAGTCTTATAACCCTCACTTCTAGGTAGCATGATGAGACATATTTATTTATTCATTCTCTTTCAGTCCATTATATATTTAATATTCTTTGCCAACACTATAACTTATTTCTATCAAGTCTTCATTCTTATATACTAAATGTTCACCTTTGACATACACAGGGCAGTGGTGAGGTTCAGCTGATTCACCCTGCTTTGGCAGAACCTGTAGGTAATTTTTGTTGAGTTTGGTGATGAACCAATTTTTTAAATGGCACTTGTAAACAGGGTTGTCTCTAAGGTGGATGGGTGGGCAGCCACCAATGTGGAAGTCACAAATGTATATTTCTTACTGCTTTTAAACACTTACCTGTGCAGCAGTGAATTTCAAATGTTCACATTCATTCTCATTCTGTCCATAGAAAAGGATAAATGAAGCCACACTTGTGATATTTACTTATTCATTTCATAATCTCTTTATACTTATGATGAAATACTACATTTTTATTCCTTTGTGTTTGTTACCCCAGTAAACAAATGTAGGACATAGAAAAAGCGCCAAACAACCAGAAGGTGACAAACTTTTGTTCTTTTCAGCTTTGTATGATACCCCCAAATTACATGAGGTCTGATGAGTGAATTAGGAAATTCCTGAGAGTGTTCAAAGAACTAAAAATATTGTCTGCTGTAACTTCAGCAGAAACAGAAAGGGTGATGAACATTATGTATTCATAGGAGAGAAGCTGCCTATTTTGGATTTATTAAATGCAATGACTATAGTCAGTTGGCCTCTTCCAAAGTAATGAAATACTAGTCCCACAGTGAAAAGATGGTTAAGGATAAATTACACAATTGCTAATGCTTAGATAAAAGTGAAGGCTATTGCAAGTAAGGATGCCAATCAAGAAGTCATATGGTAAGATTTTAACAGTTTTATTGTTTTTGTCAGGTAATATTTAATGCCTTTTTGTTAATATTTTACAATATTTGCTTTTATCATAGCTAATTTTGTATACCTTGTTATTGTTCTTATTTACGTATTAACTCCATGAAACAATAAACTATCTTTCAATATATATATTCACACATATATATTTATACTTAGCATGGTCATTAGAGTAGCAAACTGATTGTTAAATTATTTTAATCCCACCACTGCAAAAGGAGCTTGAAGATACCATGGCTTGAGTCGGGTGTGATGTCTTGAATTTTTAACATGTCAGAGAGGCGTTTACTTTGTAGCATATTTGCCTAATGCTGTGTGTCCTTTGGTTTGGTGATTGCTGCTTCCATGCATATTGTTCATGAATCCAATTAAAACAAAATCCTTGAGAAAATTAATAAAATTGATCCTTGGTAATGATTAAGTGCCTTAGTATATTAAAAAAGTTTTATAGGCATTAAAATAGAGTGTATGTTCTCTGGTGCACACACACAAACATAGGTACACTCACATGTTGTTGCTTTTCGGAAGATCATTCAACAATGGATACAACAGTATATTTACAGGGAGCTGCCAAAATTCCTGCTGGATTCAGAAGAGGATATACAATGAGGCTATCTTTGCTGTCATCAGAACTTTTTTCAAAGCAGAGAAAAGCAGAAAGATGCGAACATGTTTTATTGATTTTGTGAACTCATGCACTGTGTGGATCATGATAAACTGTAGGTAGCAATGAGAAGAATGTAAATTCCAGAATGCTTTATTGCACTCACATGGATCCAGGACATGGATATTCCAACAGAACAAGTGAGTACTGAGTAATCTAAACAAAGAAAAAAGTGCACAAAAGTCATATCCTTTCATAATGTTTTTTCAACCCGTATGCTGAGCTGATGATACTAGAAGTTGAACTATATGAAGAAGAACTTAGCCTTAAGATGGGAGGAACAGCCTTCATTATGTAGATGACACAAATTTGTTTGTTGAAAATGAATAGAACTTGAAGGACTTGCTGATGAAGAGCAACGATTTTGGCCTTCAGTATGTGTTGGAACTCAAGTTAAAGAAAATCAAAATTTTTAGCAGCTGGATGGACCAGAAGACAATGTAATGATAAGTGGAGAAGAGACTGAAGTTGTAAAATAATTCATTTTGCTTGAATCCAGGGGTCAATGCTGATGGAAACATTAGCTAAGAAATCAAACAATGTATTGCATCAGGTGTATCTGTTTCACAGGATTTCTTTAAAGTGTTGAAGAGCAAGATCATCAATGAAGGACTAAGGCACACTTGACCCAGGCTCATAGTATTTTTAATTGCTTCATATGTATGTGACAGTTGTGCATTGAATAAGAAAGAACAAAAATTGATGCACTTGAATGGTGGTGCTAATGAAGAATATTGAAAGTGCCATGGAATTCCAAAAGAACAAACAAATGTATCTTGGAAGAAATATACTCAGAACCCTTGGTGGCAAGGAATATCAGATTTGATTAAACATACTTTGGACTTTTCAGGAGAGAGTAGTCCCTGGAGAAGGATATCATTCTTGGTAAATAGAGGGGCAGCAACAAAGAAGGCTCTCAGGGAGATAGTTTGACACTGTGGCTGCGACCATACGTAAGCACGTAACAATTGTGAGGATGACGCCAGCCTGGGTAATGTCTCATTCTGCTGCGCAAAGAGTCGCTACAAGTTGGCATCAAGTTGATGGCACTTAGCAACAACAACAGTAGTAACAGCAGCAACCGCCACAACAATGAGCATATTCTTAGTGTTAGATATCATTCTGCAGATGCCATTCAGGTGCCATACAACAGAGTGGAACTTCCCACAGAATTTTCCTGTTTATTTCTGTTATCTCTTTGCTTAGCTTCTAGGTTTCTTTTGGGTGTGAGGTTTTTATTATCTTAATTTCTTCTTTTGTTTTCAGGGTTGCGCCCCCAGATTTCTTGTATGGTTCTAAACAGAATTCTCCTGTAGTCTCTTTCTGATGATTCAAGGACTTATTTTTTGTGTGTATTTCATTGGGTTGGGATAACCTTCAATTGTTGACTTTTGTCTATCTTGATTTTTTGTGGTTATTGCTATTGGCGATTATTTTTATGGTCCAGTGGTCCAGCTATATGATGTGTAGGGCTCTGGGTTGGGGGGGTTTAGAGGAGAGTAGGCTCTTTAGAAGAGGAAGATCACATCGGGGCTGGAGATCATATTGTTGTCTTAATATGCTTTAGGTTTTATAAAATTCTATTCATTTTTATATATCTAATAGCATATTTTGAGATATTTGAAATTGATATTTTAAATAGATATTTAAAATTGATCTTAAATGTCTTAATTAATTTTTTTCAGTGACAGTCACGTGACCTGTCCTTTTTCTTGGCTTTGCTTGTTGTTACCTAACCTTCATATTCAGGATCATTCTATAGTTTTGTGGGTCTTCTGTCTAGAGGGGTGATAAGTTTCTCAGTTCTTTTGGGGATTTGCTGTAAATTTTATCATGTGTATGGGTGTATTTTCCAGAAGTTGCTTAATGATCAGTTGGCATATGCATTTTCTGTGCTAAGTCAGCCATCATGAACTAGGTTGGCTTGTGTCAGTTGAATTTTGTGTCTGAGCCGTTGGTGAACAAGCCAAGAATCTCAACAGGGTTCTTGGAGCAGACTAGAGAACTTTGAAAGCAATGTCCTTTATGTGTTTCAATAACATGTTTAAAAATCATTCCAGCACAATGGTTCATTTTACTGGAACTTTTAAGAATTACAGTTTTGTGGTAAACATGGGAGATATTTATCTGCACAATTGCATGGAACTGGGTACAGAAGGCATCATGGGAACTTCAGGGGAGCCAGGTACAATGCCAACCAAGGCCTGGAGGAATGGAATCAAATGACCAATTGGGAGGTGGTGGAGATGCTTTATTTTAATGTGCTATGCTGTGCTGTGGTTTTATTTGACTTTATTCAAAATTAAGCCCATCAACTAATTTTTTAACGTTGACTTTTGGCACTGTTGTACTATTTAGAGGGAACAATGTTAGTATCTAACTGTTGTTTGGATTCATCAAGAATTACATCACTAAAGTTATTTTTTCATAGAATTTTCCCCTTTCTTAGTAAATTTTATATAAATTATTTATTTTTCTTATTATGAAAATAATACCTACAGATGTAAATACTTTCAAAACCTGCAAATAAAGTAAATAAAACTATTTAATGTTTAATGTTCTTTTATAAGGACGACCACAGCTAACTTTAAAAATAAATTTCCTTCATCTATTTCTCCTCTGTCTGAATTAGGATGAACAGAAGTCTGCTTATTGACTGCTCGACATTAATCCCTATTAATAGGGATTGAAACCACCATACAAACCCTGTCAGTTTATCCCAGACTCTTCTCTTTTAAATTTTATAATTTAAATTTAACCTAGTGGGTAAGCTCATAGACATAGGAAGTCCTAGAAGATATAAGATCACAGAAGTTTGTAATCATCTACAAGAGACCAAATAGAGGAAGGTAATTAGGGTATAGCATTCTGTTAGGATCCAAGGGGAATATTGGTCTTTAAGGGTCTGTTTCTTTTAGTTTCCCCAAAGATATTGCTTTTGTTGAAGACTTTTATCTGACTGGCTTTGAAATTCTTCTTTCTTCTAGGTGTTCTGGAGAGTTAATTAAGGAATTTTTGTCATTTCTTTAATTTCTCTCTCTTTTTCTTTGCTTTCTTTTTTTTAAAGGAGAAACTGTACACTTAAGATTTCTAGAAATGCAAAAAAAGATTTCTAGAAGTGCTTGCACAACTTCACATGGATTCTAGTCTTGTTATCATAAACTTGAATGAAGTCTTCTCCTTGAGGGTGGGTAAAGGTATAAGAGGTTCTGTGCATGCCACAATTGTCTACATTATCTTTTGACTAGCTCATCTGCTTGGAAGACATTTGCAAGGACCCGGGAAGCTTTCTGAAATCTTTCTGAAACTTGCTTCAGGCAAGGAGCAGGCCAGGTAGGATAGGTATCTGAAATGCCAGATGATGGTCCCAAATCTTGCCCCCCCCCCCCTCCACAAACATTGATTCTCCCCTTTCTGCTACTCTGGGCTTTCTTGCTCTGAGACCAGTCTGGCTCTGTTTGCATAAGTGTTATTCCATTTGAAAACAGCTGTGCCTAGCAGCAGATGAGAGCCGACAAAGCAGGGATCATAAGTCAGCAGAACTGTGCAGCAGAGGCATATTCTGCTGCTGCTTTTGGTGGATGCTGACTAGGAATTCAAACTCTCCCATAATCAACAGAACTTTATGTTGTGCATTTTAGAAGTTAAAAATTTGACTGAAGAGATCCTTAATGATTTGCTTCCCTGGACAAAAGATACAGATGATCTATTATAAATATTTTATGGCACAAATACTAAGAGCTCATTGAAATGAACATTATCAGAACCCCTTTTACAGAGTCAATTTAAGAATTGAAGATTCACTTTTATATTCTCTGCTAATTTCACAGGGCCTTATTTTCTTGAGGTACATAAATTTCAAGAAACCTGTGCTCCCCATGGTTCATAAGAGAAGGTTTGATTCATTGGTATACAGAGACAACTGGTGTACAGTCATTTTGGTATGGTCAGGAAATGAGGACTTGTGGTTAGAGCAGTTGGGTGTTGAGTGCTGCCTGCTTCCTTGCCAATAAGTCTTATCAATGAAAAGTTTAATTTTTCAAAAAAATTATGTGTCATTGGTATTTTTTCTATGACAATATACAATGACCTCTGGATGCTTCATGACTCCTAAGGTTTGATGGAATTTGAATTAGAAATGTGAGTGAAACATGGGCTAATGATGCTGTCACTTATGCTAAGAGGGTCATTCTTAATAAGCTTCTTTCCTTTCCTTGTGTGTGATTACTCTTTAACCACACCCTCTGCCTATCTCTACCAGTTTCCTTCAGTTTACGTAGTTGTTAGACATAGCTCAAGACTTGATTTGAGCAAGAATCAACTCAGTGCGATTGGTGGAACTGGGAAGTTTCTTTAGCTTGGAGCCATATTATGACACAGATTCTTGAAGCAGTGTAAAATATGATATCAAGCCTGAAGCCCTACTGCGTGCAAAGGTCAAAAATCACAAGATAGAGTCTCCAAAAAGTGAAGACACCAGTAGGCTATTTTTCTTCAGAAGAAAGGAAATTGGGCTGTGCACAGGCTCCTGTTGAACAGTACACCTGGAGGGCATTGTTGTTGTCTAGAAGATCTTCTCCAAATATTCTGGAGAAACAAATGCAGCATGATAATATGAAATTACTATCCATGAAGAATTAGGAAAATGTAGTCTGATAATTCTTGTCAATGATAAATAAAATTTCACAGAATTGGGATATGAGCATAACTCCTAAGTGACACATATATTCAAGAGAATATGTGATTTTAGAAAAGACTAAACTGTGCTGCCAGTCCATTGTATAAGATCTCTTTTGGAAGGAAATTGTCAAAAGATCGGTCCTCCTTTCACTCAGGTGTAGGCATGTGATCGTTCTTGCAAAGAAGCAGAAGTATTATTTCTTAGGTTAGAATTTTTAACAGCCAATTTCTGTTTTATCTTCTTGACCCTATCTGTCACCTCTGCGCAGGGGGTTCAGGATCCTATAAGTTGAAAGAGCTACAAGATAGAAGAATTCTGGTCTTCTAAATGACCACATGAATGAGAGCTGCCCGCTGACTAGAAACTTTTGAAGAGCTGCAATCATTTCTTAAGTTATATAGTTGCCATGATCTACCAGTTAACTGTAGGTTTTTGTGCTTTGAGTTTCAGTAACCGAGATGGCAACAATCCAGATACTTATGTCCAGATGATCTGGAATAGATACACTTATTTAGGTCATGCTAAAATTATATTTTCTTGGATCAACTATCAATAAGCTAGAAATGACAGTCAAGATATCAAGTGACTTATTGCATTGGGAAAAAATCCTACCCCCCAAGTGTTTTCTAAAATTTTTAAAAACAGGAATGTCACTTTGATAACTGACATACATCTGGTTTAAACAAGGAGGGTGTAGGGAAAGTGGAGTAGAAAGGGGGAACCGATCTCAGGGATCCACATATAACCCCTTCCCTGGGGTATGGACAAAAGGAAAGTGTGTCAAGGGACACATTGGACAGTGTATGATAGAAAAATCAATGACAATCTATAAATTATTAATGGTTCATGCAGGAGGGGGAGTGGAAAGGGGTGGGGAAATGGGGAGATGATACCTGGACCCTAAGTAGAAGGAGGATATTTCAAGAATGATGATGGTAACAAATGTGCAAATGGTGGACTGCATGCAACTGATGTATGAATTGATTGTGATGAGTTGTAAGAGCTCCCAATAAAATGATTTATTAAAATCAGACATACAAAAAAAATCTTCGTTTTAATCACATCACATATGCACAAAAGCTGGATAGTTGCCTTAGGCTGGATTCTCTTAAACCAATGTGGTTTTCATATGTGTGGTTGTGTATAAATGTATACAAACTTATATCAAGAAAATGTTGAATATGCAGAGAAGTCTAAGTCTGAGCAGGTTCCAAGTACATGTGTCAGATGTTCGACTGGAAGCTTCTTTTGTCTTGTATAACTTCGGAGGCTGACAAACTCAAGATTGGCAAGAACACCATAGACTGATGGCTGTAGAAGCTATTGAATCCATGGTCAGTGGTCAATTAATGTCTGCTGAGGCAAATGAATCCAAGGTTGACAGGTCAGATGCCAGGACATGGATGGTTCCCAGGATTGTCAGTCAATGAGGCAGGCTATTGAATCAAGTCCAAAGAATGAGCATTCAATGAGCCAGTTTCAGAATTCAGACTCAAGAAGAAGCAAGCAAGCTTTTCCACGGTGTCCACTTATATTGACACTTATATTGAAATCAGGCCTTACCCTTTCAATTGATTGCATCAGCAATGGGATATGAGCAAGGTGCTATTTTAATCCACCCATATCTTCCAACAGCTGATTAACTGCTCTTAGAAGATCCCATTATATAGGCTATTACATTGTACGAGGTCATATCATGAAGGATTACTTCATCTAACTGCTAAATTGCTGAGAATCTTGGCCCAACCAAGTTGACAGAAAACTTAACTATCATAATTGTGAAAAAAAGAAAGCATAAGAGTTGATGTATTTGAAATTTAATTTTAGTAAACAATACTGAATATACTGTGAGGGAAGAAATGTGCCTTAAAATAAATATGATCAGAATATGATTAGCAGCAAGGATAGCAAGACTTCTACCCACTTTGGGCATGCCATCAGGAATGACTATAGCAATCATAAAATAGAGATTATAGAATCCATCTCTGTGAGCTGAGCTGACTCTGTCCCATGTGGACTTATTGATCTGAGAGTAGCACTTTACTCCATAAGGTCTTCAATGTTGGATCTTGCCGAAGGCCTCTCTTTTAAAGGTGTCACTGGGGAGACTCATGAGTTCACATCTCAGTTAGCAGCCCAGGATAGTAACTGTTGACACCACTCAGGGATTCCTGGGAAAGCAAGGCGTCAGTATAAACAATGGAGACTGTCAATCAAATGGATTCGTGCAATAGTCACAACAAGGGACTAAATCATCAAAGTGGTACAAGATCCGGTAACATTTCAATTTTTAAAGTCCTCCCAAGTCAGAGTCTATATAACTGCAACTAACAACACCAACATGATTGCAGTCTTTTGCCATTTAAATGATTAGTGAATGTTTAAAGTGAGATCGTTTCCTGAGTCCCAGCATGCACTATCAACAGTTTTTGTCTATCAATAGCAATAGATAATGCAAGAAACAAAACCTATTTCTCTTCCATCTATTTCTGTTTCTCTCATATTCTCATGCACTATTGCTCCCATCTCTACGTGGTTATCTGGCCTTTCCTAACATAGTTCTTGGATTTCATTGAGAATAACTGCTTGTCAGATTTAGGTGGCATATGTGCTAATCATAGCTTAACTGGCCTCTCCTGGTCTGTGGTGGTACAGGTGTGATGCAAATAAAACATATATATGTAATGCAGGTGATTGGAATTATGGTCAACTGACAGGAGGCATCAACCTCTTGGAGTTTAAATAGTTCGTTTATTGGATAAGACAGGACAATTACCACAAATGGCCTTTTGGAATGGTTAGAGCTCCCTATAGATTTTGAGGCAGGTGTTTATGCCTTCAGTTTAATATTTCCTTTCTAGTTCCAGGCCACATGCAGTTCTTGGCACTAATAGAAGCATTTTGTGGGTCACCTAGACGATGAACACATTGGAACTATTCTTTCAATGCCCACTAATGCAACCTCCATTGCTCCAGGATAAAGTAACCTCACAATTTTACTGGATCAACTGATTTTGGAATCACGGAAACTTAGAATTTTATTCCTGGTCTTCAATAATCCTCTGGAACTGATGGCATTCAAATTTATCATTGCATTTGAGGAGGTGGAGTCTTGGCAGGATTTCACAGAAAGCAAAGTGAGAGCAGGCCAACTGGTGCATCCTTACTAATCTGCAGTGAACAATTTCATGTCGGTCTCATCACATAGGTCTCATCGCTGGGGTTTGTTTTTGAACTCATCTCTCTGAAATGCGCTATTTATCTCAGGATACATATTTCTGCAGAGTCCCAAGGACTTCCATATATATCTATCTTATTCCTAGAGTATAATATAAGTCCTGAGAGAATGTGTTTCATAAGTATAAATCATAATATTTTCATAAGTATTTCAGGGTGAAGGTTTGGATGGGAATTTAAAAAAATTGCTATCTGAAACCATGTGTAGTTAGAATACTATTTCAGTCAGTGATCAAATTTGGGGTATTAGAAATTGCAAAACTAAGAGGTCTAGGTGTTGGTATTATAATCCTAAACAAAACCAAACCAACTCCCCCCAAACAGCAATCTCCACTAAGTATCCTTTATCTCTGAAAGTAAGTTAGTTCTTTCTCTTTTTTTTTTGGCAAAGATTGGTTCTGACTGCTTTATGCATTTATCAATTTCTTTATAGAAATATGGGTCTTGCTATTTGGGTCATTTCTGTCAAAACTAACCCATTTCTAGCCTTGTAAAAAATTTGAGCATTACTGTTTTATGGAACAATTTATAAAACTGCCAGCCTTTTAGATGGCATTTTTATTTGTGGATTATTCTCAGAAAACCACGTGGCCCCCAAAGTCAATTTTTTAAACAGTTCATTACACACCTTTTACTCCCCTGATATCTCTGATGACTGTGGACAATTCATCCAGTTTCTCTTTTTCTCATTACAAAGAACAAAAGGACTGAATGGCTTGCTAAGAAAAGCCAAGTTCTGGGAGAAATTGGCAGACACTACTCAATTATGGGTTTAGGGAAAGCACTTCTAAATCTTTGGATGGTAGAGCTAAATGTGAAATTTGGGAGGTTGTTCTGATCCAGATGGTATTTTCATTCCCTTTCAAGTTCTATGTTTTGCATATTTCTGGTGGGCAAAAGCAGAAAAATGAAATATAATAATGGTTAGCTTCATATAGATCAATTATCCTAGTTCACCCACATTTTATATGTACTGCTTTTCGTAATTACTAGTAGGGCATAATTGAATCCATAAGTGATCACTGTCATCTAGATAAAAGCAGGCCCAGTTTCAAGGTTCAGTGTACACATCCAAAGAATTATTGCCCTAGAGAGTTCCAACAGGCCAGTTTTACTTTATTTTAACTTCTTGTGAATTGGTTGAAGGTCTACAGAGCAAATCATTTTCCATTCAATCACATTTCATTTAATACCATTGATTGCAATCTTCACGTTGTAAGATCACACATCCCACTTCTATCATGTGTTTCTATCTGTCTTTCCTTACACTTCCTCCCATCTTAACTTTATCGCTGGGAAAATCCTGTCTTTTCAATCTCAAACTGTTGAGTGGTCTAACAGGATCTCTTAGCTGTTGGAGGGCACCTATTAGACCCTCCTATTGTTTGACTAATTTTGAACTATGTGTATAAGTTCAATGCCAGGCCTGACGGTGTGATTAAGGATCAAAACTTTGGTGTTCTACTAAGCATTATCTGCTCAGTAAGCCTGGCCTCTTTAATGATTTTGAGTTTTGTTTATAATTTTTTCCCACTCTACCCATGGCCTTCTCATATGATTCCTTTCAGAATTGTTGGAAACATTATCTGTACAACAGCAACTTCTTCTGGTCTCAGGCTCATGGATGCTGAAGTTTGTGTGGTCCACTAGTACTTAGGCAGTTTTCTCATACATTTGATTATCTTTATGCTTTATTGCTCCACATTGTGAGGCACTAAGATATTTGTCTTCATGGTTACACTGAATTATTTAGGACTTTATGTGTGACTCACCAAAGTAGGAGGTAGAATATTTTCTTTATAAATTGTTTTGTACCAGTTAACATAAGATGTCCCCCTAAGACTATGATCTTGAGCCTCTAGACCTGGGAAATCCAAAATATCTTATTATGGTTAAGAACTTTTCATGAATTCATCCCTTGCATAATCTACTGTAGTCATGAATATATTTGTAGCATATATAAATACATATATAAAATATTTTCTGCCTGTATATATTCCTTAGTATAATTACATTCCCCTTCTCCAAACTGCTTTTTTTGTGTGTCTAACTATTTTTGAGTTTATCTAATAATCTATACATAATTGTTTTTAATGTTATTGCAAGATTGCGCATATAATGATACATACTTATTTCTGTTTACATTGACACTTGAACTCCTCCTAGGCTCTTTCTTTGTCTTAATCATTCTTTGATGAAACAACCTGCCCTTTGGTCAGGTTAGAATCACTGAAATTTAGAAGTCAAGCAACATATGCTTTCACTTGTTATTCTATAAAAGGAAGAGGGCAATTGTGAATAGTTCTTTAAGCATGTGGGAAGGTCTCAGAACCACTGAAATTCAGTATTCAAGTAAAATGTAATTTTACTAATTATCCAGTAAGGAAGAATTGGTTATATCAGGCTATGTGTTAATATGTTAAGTTCAGTGGATGTGCAGAACTGTGAATGCTCTGATCTTTCTTCCTACTTGTGAACTAGGAAGCCATCTCCTGGCATTGTTAGAAATGCGGGTTGAAGACGTAACACTTGTGGGTCAGAGACAAAGGATATAATTACAACACAGGAGACAGTATAAAGTTCAGGTTTACATTATTTACCCTTGCTTCTCAAATCCCTTGGGATGCTATGAGGTGCCCAAGGGGATGCTATGAGGTGCCCAAGAGGATGCTGGCCATAAAGTAAGTGTGTATTTCAGTTTAAGAACCTCAAGCTTAGGAAATACCAATTGTCAAAAGAAACCACAAGAAAGCTTTGTCTTGGAGAAACACATTATATTTTCACCCTGATCATGAAACAAGTCTTCCCTCTTTCCTAGAGGGAGAAACTATTACTGATTTTCAAGGTTGTTGGCTACTCAAACATCTTTGAAAAGATAGTCCAGATTTTTTCTGAAAAGAATTGCAGAAATGTGAGCCACATGAATACTTATTCCCAAAGAATATATTCCATAGACTTATAGTTTTATGGCTATTACAGTTTGATAAAACCTAAAGCCAGTGGAGTCTTTTAAAAATCTCTGTGTTCTGACTCATATCCACGAGGATTTTCCATCCTCTGACATGATGCTGTATACTTTCTCCAAGGTGTTGCTTCCTCTATTTTGTAGGTTCAATGAGAATCTGTTCATAATTCCAATATTGTGATGTAAAGGAAAGCCTTCAGACTAAATATTCCAGTGTCCATTAAAGAGTAATGTGAGAGACTAGAAGATACCATATTCTCACTGTGATATGTTCAATCCTTTAATGAGCTGTATGTGTACAGCAGAGATCAGGAAAGAGGAAAAAATAAGAGGAGAGAGAGACATGTGCAAATTTCAGCTCTCAGAATGTGTTTGCTTTCTATACTATTGGGCTAATATAGTTCACTAAAAAGCATCTTTAAGTTCTCAAATTTGTCCTGTCCTATTTTCAAAACCTGAGAACAATAACCAAAGTTTTTTGTGATGACTATATTTTGTAAACTAGAAACTAACCTCAGACATCTACTCTTAATTTAGGTATACCTTAAATGCTTAGTATTTCAAAGTCATAAACATCTTATAAGTAGGGTGTGAGGCAAAGTCAGTTCTTTAATTAAGTATTTGAAAACAGAAAAATAATATGTGTCTTACAGGGAGAACCCCTTAAACCTTTCCCTCATTTAAACGTTTGGAATTCTTCAGCCAAGGTGGAATAAATGAGTTATAAGAGAGCCTCTAATGAGCACAGTATGATTGTAGCTTAATCTAAAGCTGTGTCTCACATATCACTGTACTCAGTCAATACTCTATTATTGCAAGTTAAGTGGTTTCCTACACTATTCCTTGAACAGGGTATTAGAAGCTGTGTTCTCTAATTTCCTAAGTAATAATGGTATAAGCAGTATACATTTTTTATTATAAAAACTAACAATTGTCTCCACAGAGTTAATGGTTCTTTATATACCACTGACACCCAGTACATTCAGTCATAAATCAGAAGAAAATTAAATGCAAAATGTACTAAATTTGTCAGAATTATATCTTCTTTGCAAATATGAGGTCTTCAGTTTTGCTTGGAATCAAACTTAAGTTTTCTTCCTGGTGCTCTTATTTTTATTTTACCAAGATGTTTGTGTTATTTCCTGATTAAAATTGATTCAGAATAATTATAACAACAACAATTCACAGCATGGATTTGGGCAGCTTTGTTTATAGATCTTGGAAGCAGTCTTTGCCCAGTATCCCTCTTCTCTCCAGATACTAAATGTTAACTATATATAAGACACAGAAGAGAGTTATGAACAAAGAAAGGTCATTCCTTCTTTCAAATGGCTATAGCTTATACAAGTTGGTGTCTCTGTGAAAGAATTAATGAATTGTATATCTTAATTTTCTTCTAAATAGAAGGTAAGAAAGAACAGTAGTTTCTTCCTATTTAGGAAACTTAGGTAAGGATTATTAGTTTCTTCAAATTAGAAACCCCACCCAGGTCAATGTGGTGAGTGAGTTACTTAAAAGAGGTACAGAGACTTCTAGGAAGATGGTGTTTATGTAGGGACACACACCTGCAGCTGGTTGTGAGTAGTTGCTGGACTTTCTGATTGTGGGGGTGTGTGTGTGTGCAATTCAGGGGATTCTGACCTAGCCTTTGTTTTGTAGACCCCTGGGGACATTATAGTGGTTTCCTCATGGTCAGCACAGCTGTCCTCACCATACCTCATGTTCCTCTGAAATAACCCTGCACCTGAGTGCTATACATCATGGCCCCTGATGTTTCCTAGCACTATGAAACACGCCAGTGCTCCCTGGCTCTCCCAAGCCTTGGAGACCCCTACCTGAACTGTGATCCCCATGCCCCGTTTCCACATGTCAGGATCCCAGGACACTCAAGATCGGTCTGGAGTTACTATGCATGATCAGTGTCTGTGCCTGGCTGGCTCCTGTGAGAAGCCTGCACACAGGTCCCCTGAGCATCTCTCTTCTCTGCCATAGACCACGGATGCAGATTTGTCTGCTTGTGATTAGAATGACCAGTGCTTGCACAGTCTGCACACAGACCCCTTGATAAGCTCCCTCCCCCACTGTGGATCCGGAATGTTGGGGCTTGCTACTGGCCTTACCGGCACCTGAGACGGGCCTATGCACAGGTCCCCTAACTAGCTTGCTCCCCCCACTTTGACCAGTGAATGTACATCTGTTTGCATGGAGTTGGGCCGCTCAGGGCCACCCCTACTGTTTATTACTGTCCTGGCTCTGTTGCCCTTGATCACTCTCCTGAGTAGCTCTCTCCCCCCGTGGTCTGTAAAATCTGGACCACCTGCCCAGTGATTCTCCAGCGCTCCTGGCCACCAGGCTCTGCTACTCATGACTGGCACCTGCTCTGCACACAGATCCCCTGAGTTGCTTTCTGTTCTCTGAGGCCCATGAGTGCTACTTGTGCTGTATGTGATCAGCCTACCCAATACCAACCTCACTGTCTTTCAAATAGATAACTGTGGCTGTTTTTAGAGAAAGTCAACTTCAGTGAGACAGAAATACAAGCAAACTAGCAGTGTAACTGACTCCAAATAGTCTCTAGAACTATTCTTCCTAACTTCTGACAAAGAAAATCAAGGTTTCCTGAACATCTGAAAAAATGGCACCAAGCTCCACTAAAATGCCACACAAAAACCTACATAAGCAATCACTATAAGAAATCATGAAGAACAAAGCACAATGACTGAAATGGTTCTGAAATTAGAGATGTACATAGAAGCAGACTTTGAACCACTATAGGAAGAAATCTTCAGAATGCTTCTTAAAGTCATACAAGAAATGAAAGAATCAATACAGAAATTGTTTTTTAAAAATAGAATAGAATCCCCATAAGAAACAAAATATAAGAGTCATTGAACAAAGCAGTAGAAAGAAAGAAGATGGTAAAAGACTACACCAATAGGCTAAAAGAAGTGGAGAATTGCATCAATGATCTGAAAGATATTCAAGCAGAACTCCACAAATATGAAAAATTGTCAAACAAGATAATTAAAGAAGCTGTTGAAAACCTGAGAACAATGAAGATAAGAAATATTCAAATTATAGTAATACTGGAACAACACATAATGAAGATACCACTAAAAATAGCAAGGTAATTTCTAGAAGAAAACTTCCCCACTATAATAAAGAAGGAATTGACAATCATTCAGGAAGTAGAGAGGACTGATTAGGATGAATCCCAAGGAGAACACACCAGAGCAGATAGTAACCAAATTAACCAATTTTGGAGGCAGAGGGAAAAATCATAAGAGCAGCTAGAGGAAAAAAATGCAGTTACCTAGAAGGGTATTCAGATAAAAATATGCTTGGACTTATCCTCAGAAAACATGAAGAAGGGAGAATGGAGTAGCATCTTCCAAAAGTTGAAACAGAATAACTATAAACAGAATTCTCTATCCCCCAAACTACCTGTCAAAATAGAAGGGAGAAAAGAATTTTCTTGGACTAGAAAAGATTTAGAGAATATGTTAAAAAAACCTTCAACGTTACAAAAACACTTTCCAACTCACTTTGGACAGAAAACCAAAATATAGATAGAATATAGATAGAATATAGATAGAATATAGATATGATTCTACCACATAGCAAGACATCATTTAGAAGTCATTGCACTGAGAGCTGCACCCAAGACTTCTTTGAATCAATGAAGAAAAGAAGACAAGAATGAATTCCCTCTCATACACAACACACAACTAAGGAAGGGTAGAAGACGATATCTTGCACAAAGGTATAACATGACATCCACAGATGGCAGTGATGCCAAACAAACAAACAAACAACAACAAAAATCCACAGATGGATATAGTTATTCTGAATATCACTGATCTGGAGTCACCTATTAAAAGAAAAAGACAGTCTCTTTGAGACATTCTACTGACAAGACAGAAGGATGATTCCCTGTGAGCCATCCCAGAGGATAAGCCACATGGGCCTACCCTGAGGAAACCAGATCTCTGAAGCCAGAAAAGTCACATGGAGGCTCCTTTCAGCACTGAGATGCTTCTACCACCACTGGATACAAATGATTCTGTGCCCACTGACCTGTGATTGTCCTGGTATCATTGCATGTGCTTTGTGAGTCTGAAGATGACTTATGGATTGGTGTTGGACATATGGGCTAATATTGGACTTTTGGACTGAACTGGGTTGGGATGCTTTCTCAATGTTCCATTCCTCTTGTATATAAACCTCTCCCATATGACTAGCAGATGGGGGGAGGAAACACATAAGCTCACAGGGGGAGTGGAAAGATTGAGGAACAAAAGATGAAAAAAGTATACCAAGTGAATGGCAATCTAAAAAAAGCAAGAGTTGCAACTCAAATCTCTGACAAAATAGATCTCAATGTGCAGAACATAACAAGAGACATGTATGGGCACTATATAAGTCAGGGGTGCTCAATACATTGATCACAATTTACTAGTTGATCACAAATATAGTGTGGGTAGATAACATGGCATTAAAAAATGAACATAAACCTATCATCAATCCCATCATTAAATTGTATTACAGTGCAGCCAATCAGATGCCATCTTAGGTGCCAAACACATGCGCAAACAACTGCACTAAGTGCAGCAAAACTGACTAGCTAAGTTATCGCCAATTTTTAGATCTTGTTTTTTTTTCCTCTCTTAAATATAAGAAAGGGTATTAAAGTGAGTCGAGAAGCTGTACCAGGTAAGAAGACAAAAACATTACTTTCATAGGGAACGAGAGGTTTTGACACTGCAAACTAACATTCAGCTGAAGTCCATAGTGCATGAACAGTTCTGGAACTTACTGACATCGGGAAAATATCCAAATATGAGAAAATGTGCTTCTTCTTTGACTGCCTTCTGCATTCTTCAACTCTACTTATTTATGTGAGTCAGCCTTTTCCCACATAAAGATCATTAAGTCTAAGTATCTTTTCACCATGATTGATGATCACTTGGAAGTATGCTTGAGGCTGGCTGTCAGCAGCTACTGGACTATACATCCCTGGCTCATTCTGTTCAGTGCAAGTTATCAGAGTCAACTCAGGTAATGACAAAAAAAAAATATATATATATATATATAGTTGATTGTGTTGTGTCATGTAATATGGACTCATGCAGTTATGCAATATGGACTCATGCAGTTATGCAATATGGACTCATGCAGTTATAAACATACATTGTATACATATAAGGGATTTTCAATGCATTTATGAATGCATGTAATAAATAAATGCAAATAAATATATGTTTTGCACTTTTTGTAGTAGGTAGATCATTTTGACTCATTCATTTTATATATAGCTTGGACCTTGAAAAAGTGTGAGCTTCCTTTGCTTAAGGGATCAGTAGACCAGAAGACAGTGAGCATAAGTAAAATATACATGACTAATGAGAGGCCTGCAATTTTGTCAACCAAATCCTTCAAAAGATGACAAAAATATCACAGAATTGACAATAATAGTAGGAGACTTCATTACCACTCTTCAAAATAGATCAGATGGAGAGATGTTAAACACAGAGGCTATAGAGCTAAACACTACAATCTGATAACTTTGATAGATAAATTCAGAGCTTTCCACCCAACAACAAAAAATACACATTTTTTTCAAGTGCACATGGCACATACTTAAAAACAGATCACATGCACATGCTGGAAAACAGGTCAAGTTTGAGTAAATTCAAACACACGGATGCCACACAGACTTCCTTCTCTGATCACCATGGCATAAAGGTGGAAATTTACATACTCCAAAAAATAAGAAAACAAGAGCAAATACTTGGAGTCCAAATAATTTATTCTTACCAAGACTAGGTATTGGCTCAAATTGGAAAGAAAATTTGGAAGTTTCTATAAACAAATGAAAAAGAGAATAAACATACCAAAACTTATGGGATACAGCAGAGGTAGTTCTCAGAGGATGCTTGACAGAGATATATGAACATATGGAGAAGGAAGAGACACTTATGATCAACACCCTCTCACAAAGTGTTCATCAGCTGGAACAAAGTCAACCGAAAAATCCTTCTAATGGCAAGAGGAAAGAAATTATAAAAATCAGAGTGGAGATAAATAAGTGGGAATGCAAAATAAAATGGAAAAAATTTATCTCAGTAAAGAGCTGGTTCTTTGAAAGATCAGCAGAATCCACAAAACACTAGAAAACATAACAAAATATAGGAAGGAGCAAACATCAATATCCAGGATAAGGGATGAAACAGGGGAAATTAAACGGACCCTAAAGAAATTAAAAGACTAATTACACAATACTTGAACTATACGCCAATGTATTCAACAACTTGGAGGACATGGAAAAATACTTTACATCCCCAAATTATTTAGATGGATATCAAGAACTTGAACAGATCCACAGCAAAAGTCAAAATAGACAAAGGTTATCAAGGAATTACCCACTGAAAAACCCCGACGCAGATGGCTTTGCTGGAAAATTTTAACCAAACATTCAGGAAGAAGCTGAAACCAATCCTACACAAGCTCTTCCAGAACATAGAAAAGACGTTTAACTCCCACACTCTATGAAGCTGGCATAACACTGATATCAAAGCTGAGCAAAAATCTCACAAGAATAGAGAAATGCAGGCTGATATATGCAATGAACATAGATGCAAAAATCCTTAACAAGATCTTTGCCAATAGAATACAAAAGTATATCCAAAAAATACTCCATCATGACCAAGTGAGCTGGGATGGCTCAACATCCAAAAAGTCATTTACACTGTCCATCACATTGACATGAAAAAGGACAAGAACTATATGATTATACTCTTAGATGATGAAAAAGAATTTGACAACATTTAATACCTGTGTTAGTCCAGGTTAGACCTGGGAAACGAATACACAAATACGCATATGGATATAAGGGAAAAGAATGCAATGGAACAAGAGGAATGGAACATTGAGAAAGCATCCCAACCAAGTCCAGTTCAAAGTCATAAGTCCGATATTAGCCGTGATGTCTGATACCAGTCTGTAAGTCTCCTTCCAAGTCATGAAACACATGTAATGACACCAGGACAATCACAGGCCAGTGAGTGAAGTCTTGTTTATCTAGTGGCAGTAGAAGCATTCCACCGCTGGCAAGGGTCTCACTCTGTCTCCTCGTTTCCAGGGTTCAGGATCCATTAGCAGTATCCATTGACGGTGGTAGCATCTCAGCGCTGGCAGGGGTCTCTCTGTGCCTGTCTTGGCTTTAGAGTTCTGATTCCATCAGGGTAAGCCTATGTGGCTTCTCCTCTGTCTCCTGCAGTTAATAGGACTCAGGGTCTATGCTGCCATTTTGTCTTGTCAGTAGAGCGTCCCCAAGGAACTGAGTATATATGGTATCTCATCTCCATGGGGGGGGATATCATGAGATTTTCCAGAATTCTCAAAGAAAGCCATGTCCACACAGAGGTCTCATTGTCTATCTCCAGATTGACAGACTAGACTCCACCCCTATACTCTTAATCAAATTGGCACCAGAGTACATGACTGCAACAATATCCATTCATAATAAGGATATACAATAATAGGGGATTACAGGGAAATCACCTCAATATAATAAAGCCATGGTTCCCAACCTTCCTAATGCTGTGACGCTTTAATATAGTTTCTGATGTTGTGGTTATCTCCCCCCCCCCCCAACCATAAAATTACTTTCCTTGCTACTTCATAACTGTAATTTTTCTATTTTTATGAATTGGGTGGCCCCTGTGAAAGGATTGTTCCACCACCAAAGGTGTTATGACCCACCGCTTGTGGACTACTATAATAAAGGCTGTATATTAAGAACTAATAGCAGCATTACAATCAATGGATAAAAGACAAAAACATTTTCACTGAGAAAAGGGACCCAATAAGGAACTCCCATTTCCCCACTTGTAGTCAACATTGTCCTGGAAATTTTAGCTAATAAGATAAGGCTATGGAAGGATATCACAGTTATATGTTTAGGGAAAGAAAAAGTAAAATTATTGCTATTTGTAGATGACATGATTTTATATATTAAGAACTTCAAAGTGTGCAAAACAGAATTGTTGGAAAAAATAGAGGAATATGGTAGAGTGGCAAGACAGGATCAATAAGCAAAAGTCAATTGAATTGCTTAAGGCAACTGATGGCATCTCAGAAAAAGAGATCAAGAAGTTAGTACTCTTCACAATAAAACGTAAACTGAAATATCTAGAGAGAAACCAAGCTGCCCCCCCAAAGGATTTGTATGAGGAAAACTGCAAAGCATTATTATAAGAAACCAAAGTGGGGCTGAGTCCCGGTGGCGTAAATGGTTGAGTGTGGGACTGTGGCCCGCGGGCTTGGTGGTTCAAATCCAGCAGCGGCTTTCAGGAGCAGCATTGGGTAGCACCCACGACCACCATAAGCAGTGATACCACCCCTAAAAAACAACAACAACAACAACAACAACAACAACAACAACAAAGAAACCCAAGTAGACCTTCACAAATGGAAGAATACTTGTGGATCAAAAAATTAAATGTTGAAAAGATGTAAATCCTACCTAACACACTATATAATTTCAATGCAATCCCAACACAAATATCAGCATCATTTTTTTGTTTTTATTTTTTTTTGGCATCACTGCCCTCAGGTGGTGGGAGTAGGAGGCCCAGCCTTTGCTCCGTGGAGCTGGAATCGAACCTCCAAACCAGTGAGCCGCAGTCCTGCGCACAACCACAACGCCACCAGGGCTCAGCCATCAGCATCAGTTTTTAAAGAAATGGATAAATTGATTACCAACTTCATATGGAAAGAGAAGAAGCCCAGAATTGGCAAAAAACTCCTCAAGCAGAAGAATAAAGTGAGTGGATTTTCACTATCTGACATTAAAATTTATTATATTTTCATGTTAAAAAAATCATGGTACTGGTATAATGATAGGTACTAAAAGCAATGCATAAGAAAGGAAAATCTAGGAATTAGAATAGCAGTACACAAACAACTGTTCTTTGATCAAGGCCCCCCAAACATCAAATGGGAAGCAAATGATGATGGAAGATCTCTAAATAAAGCTGCAAAAGAATGAAATAAGACCCTTAAATTACTCCACTCACAAGAACAAATTTAAGATATATCATAGACCTTGAACTAAAACCCCAAACTATCAGTATCTACAATGAGAAAATTGGGACAAAGCTAAGAACCTTAACTCAAGGAATATATGGACAATTAGAAATAACAAACGATACATAATCGAAATAAAATAGATGAGTGGGACATACAAAAATAAAAACACTTTTGTAAATTGAAAGACTTCATTAAGAGAGTTAATATGAGAACCCACAGACTGGGTCAAGATATTTAATAATGGCACATCAGGAAAAGGGGTTATTACTAAAATATACAGAATCCTGAAAACTTACAACAAGAAAAAAAATGAATAGACTGCTGAGAAGGTGGGCAAAAGATTTGAATAGAATATTCACAAGAATATTTCTTCTTCACAAGAAAAAACCTTGATGGCCAATAAACATGAAAAAATAGCTCAATTCAACAAAACAGAAAGCAGCAAATGTTGAAGGAGGTGTGGTGAGATAGAAACTCTCTTTCACTGCTGGTGGTCTTGTAGATATTTACAGCCACTGTGAAAAGTGATTTGGGAATACCTAAAACAAATGGAAATCAAGTTACCATATGACTCAGCAATCCCACTGCCGGGCATTTACCCAGCAGAAGTAAGAAACGAACCATGAACAGACATTTGTTCTTCAATATTTGTCACAAATCCCACCTGGAAGAAGAACACTAGCCTGTGTGATCATGAGGTGTCAATGGAAAAAGGAATTAGAAGTTCAAAACCAAGAAACCAAATTGATATGAAGAGGTGGTGATGTAGTGGATAGCCCAAGTTAATTGGACTATCCCTCTTAGAAGGGATTTAATGGATGATAAATCCAGGGCGTAGTATAGCACTGATGAAACATGTCACTCTCCTCTAGTTCTTTAATATTTCCTTCCTTTACTATTATGGTTTTTATTTATTTTGCCTTATCAATCATGTTGTGTACATTCATTTTTATAATTATGATCATTTGGTACATGAAAACCAAGATAGTTAACCTTTCAGAAACAGTAATGAGAATATTGGTTCTATGAGGGAATGGGAAATTGAGGGAGGGGGA
This sequence comes from Nesogale talazaci, assembly GCA_004026705.1. Lineage (NCBI taxonomy): Eukaryota > Metazoa > Chordata > Mammalia > Afrosoricida > Tenrecidae > Nesogale > Nesogale talazaci. The sequence goes on along the minus strand of PVJH01002166.1, from coordinate 34,599 downwards.
GTCTGGAGGAGGAACAGCTGATAGCACTGGTGACCGTTCACTCAAGGTTAGTGAACAACCCAATAGTATGTATATATTGGATGGTGTAAAACGAGACAAAAAAAGTGAGGGAGGGGCTGAGCCCCCGTGGCGTAAGTAAGTGTTTGAATGTGGGAATGCGGGGACTGCGGCCCCTGGGCTTGGCAGTTCAAATCCAGTGGCGGCTCTCAGGAGCTCCCACGACCATCAGAGGGCAGTGATGCCCAAAACAAAACAAAATGAACAAACAAAAACACACAAAAAGTGGGGGAATTCCTAGGAGATAGGCTGTGGAAAGGAGGGGTAAAGGAGAACTCATATGAATGAACTCAAGAAGAAAGAAAATGTTTTGAAGCTGACTGTAGTAGCAATTTTACAATATGACATGATGTGATTGAACTATGGAATGTTATGATATCTGTAAGAGCTCTCAATAAAATGATTTAAAAAAGAAAGTAAGATACACTCATTTCATGCAACCTTTAGGTCAAATTTCACCATCTGTTAGATTGCCAAACCGTGATACCTGTGTGTTGCTACTGGAAATTATGTTTCTGCTATGTCAAATACTAGCAGATTCACATAAGATGGACAGGTTTCAATCAAACTTCTAGACTAGGGAAGAATAGAAAGGCCAGGTGATCTACTTGTAAAGAAATCAGTCAATATTATCCTTGTGGATCACAATAGAACATTATCCACTATAATAATGGCAGATGCAAAAAAATACCAGTAATCATAGAGGTGACCCTGGGTTGGGCAAGGTTTTGTTTTGATTTGATATACTTGAGACTGCTATGAGTCAGAGTTGATTCAATGGCCATTGTGGTAGTTATATAATCTGGTGTTGATTTGGGACTTGAGGACTTAAGAGTGAAGGGGTGAAGTCTCGTCTGTCAATGGGAACATAGCAAATGATGATTCTGTGTGTGCATGGCCTTCTCCTGAGAACTCTGAGAAATTCTGTATTTTGCTTCTTGGAGATAGGAGAGATTCTCACTCCCTTGGAGACACTCTACTGACATGACTCATGATGCAAAACCCTAGGACCTGGGGAATCCACATGGACCTACCCTGGTACAACCAGGCATATGGAGCCAGAGAAGCCACACAGAGACCCCTGGAAGTGCTGAGATGCTTACAATACCACTGGAACCAGAAGATTTCCAACCCATTGGCTTGTGGTTTTCCTGCATTTGACATCATTGTGTGAGTTTCATGAGTCTGAGGAGGACTTTATAGATTGCTATCAGACATATGGACTTGGACTGAACTGGATTGGAATGCCTTATTAATGTACAATTGCCCTTCATGTAAAACTCCCATATACATATGAGTTTCTATGGATTTGTTTCTCTAGTTTATGCAGACTAACACAGCCACTAACTAGAACAACAACAAAGATAGAATTGGTAATTCTCTTAAAAAGTAGCAACAGTGAAACAAATTGGGAAGGCTAGCTGACCTCCTCCTTGTGATTTTGATCAAATTTCTATTAGTTTATTTGAAAAATATTACCAAATATTCTAAAATTTTAACACTATGTATTCGGAAAACAAACCAGTTCAAATTTTCAATGTTTTGACATTGGGAGAAATTTTGTTGACATTGAGACAAGCTGGGGTTGAACCCTGGTGGCGTAGTGGTTTTGTGTGGGACTGCGGCCCACTGGGTTGGCGGTTCAAATCCAGCTGCAGCTCTCCAGGAGCAAGGCTGGGCCTCCTACTCCCACCAGGGGGCAGTGATGCCCACAAAAAAAGAGAGACAAGCTATAAGTAGACTGGCTGGTCCTTATCTTGGAAAATCAATCAGATAAGAAGGAACTCTTATGATGACCATGTAAATCATGACATGTGGGGCATAGTGGTGCTGGTTGCAAACTGCATAGTGTTGGTAGTGATTTGAAACCACCAACTGCTCTGAGGTAAAGTATGAGACTTTACAGTCTTGGAAATCCACAGCATTAACTTGATTGCAGTAAGTGTGTCATTTTGGTTTTGGCAAGGAAACTCTGTATGTTTCCTGTTCAAACGGTCTTAAGGCAATCAGTTTGAAGACTTTCTACCTTTGCAAATGATGATATTCATGGTATGCATTGAGTTAGAATAACTTTTGAGCTATTTAGTTGATCCCATAACTTGAGCATGTGCAGAGGCTACTGCTCATTTATCATATGGTCTTTAGTGAAGTGGGCTAATAACAGACCCAACTATGTAGGCCTGATACTGTAGGAATTACATAATCTGCTGTCAAATTGAGCAAAGGGGTAGAGTTTAGCCTGCCAATCAGGTCACAGTCAATGAAGCCTCTGTGCAGCATGGTCTTCACCTGAGAATTCTGGGAACTCCTGCCTTCCTCCCTGGAGGTGGGACACACTCTATGAGACATTTCTGTTAACAAGCCACATGGAGCTATGCTGATGGGGCCAGAACCCTGGAGCTGGAGGAACCATGTGGAGACCCATGAAGGTGCTAAGCTGCTTCCACTGCCACTTCTTCCCCAAAACTGTCAATCCAATGGCCTGTGATCTTCCTGCCTTTGGCATCTGTGCATGAGTTGTGTGAATCTGAAGAGGAACCTGTAGACTAGTATCCGACATATGGGTTAATATTGAATTTATGGACTCGATCTGGACTGGGCTGAATTGGTTTTTTATTTTATTTTTTTTTGGGGGGGATGCTTACTTTATATACTATTACTTTTTGATATAAAGCTCTCTCCTAAATTTTTTTGAGTACCTCTAGATTTGTTTCTCTGATCAACCTGCAATAATTCTTTCAGATGAGGTAACTGAGACACTTATTTACAGGCAACATTTAGGGAGTATCTAAAAATAATTGATATATTATATATTTAATTCAATATTTAAAAAATTTTAAAATTAATTAAAAAATCTGTGATAAAGAACATAGAGAAATTTAAATGAGAGGATAAATATTTGACTTTTGGCTTAGTCTCCTTTCAGGAATGGACCATGGAGTGAGTCCCATCTCTCTATTGTGGGCAAAGGGTATCAGTTCTGAGAGTAGGCAGGAATGTCCCAAAGATGGTTGCCAAAGGCTATGGAAGCATGACATTTTATTTTGGGACAGGACCTGCAAAGAATAGGATCTTTTCTGAGCAAGCATCTGTAACCTTTCTTTAAATGCATTTCTTGTGGAATTAAGTTTATCACATGTAAAACAGGTTTGGTGGTTTAGGAAGTTCCAAATTGGACTGGTAACCACAAGTTGAGCAGTCTAAACTAAGCAACCACACCTCCAAAGAAAGATGAAGCACTCTGCTTCCATAAACTACTTAAAGCTCGAAAGCCCCAAAGAGCAGTGATACTCTGCCCTACAGGGGTGCAATGGGTTGGAATTGACTCACTGGCTATGGGTTTGGGTTTGAAAATTAATCTTTACTTCTTTTTCTGTTGTTTCTAAAATCTAGTTATCATTTGACAAGATGTCAAAATATAAGCCTAAAGAGTAAGTTGTGATTTTTGTCACTGACTTTTTAATTCCAAACAAGTTGTCATAAGAGTGGCTATTTGCAAAACTGCATTAATCATCAGAATCATCAGAAGAATGACTCAAAGATTTAACTTAAAATGAGATTTGGGTGATTAACCATTTCTGAGACCCCTGGAGTCTGACCAATAATTGCTCTTCCTGTCCATAAGAGGGCAACCATGTAGTATTTGATTTTTCTTCCTTTTTAGCATCAGTCAGAATATGTCACTTTGTAGCTTACTGTGGGCAATCAAAATGTTGTCCTTAGTTCTTCCGCTATATGCAAATCTCTGTAAGATATTTTTCAGAAAGAACTGTCAAGTTATTAAATGATAGAAATATTGGCAGAGAAATCCACTTTCTTTAGACATCTCAAAGGAATTAAAAATTAGGAAAGGTCTTTTTTTTTTTTGCATATCCTCAAGGGCTGTTTTACTTTTGATGTTTAAACACCATATTGGAAAACATTGAACTGTGAATATAATTCTGAAAACACCATGATCCCTGACAATATCTGTCCTGGGTAGCTTTGTATCAAGCTGGCAAAACAGATCATAGAAAAGTAGGGTAGTATTTTTGTTTTCAGAACATTTTATATGCGATTCCCCAGAAAGAGCTCAAAAAAGATAGATACTCTTTTCTAAAAGGTTGCTGGTTTAGCACTTCCCAACTTATAAAGGTTGGAATTTCCCACTGGCTCAGTGGAGAGATTTGTATCAGTTATTTTATATTCACTTAATAGCATCTTTGTGTTTGAGATGAAGCGTGAGTCCCACCAGACAAGAGAGATTGTTCTTAAAAATTGGACTCCTTCTCCCTCCCCCGCATGTATACTCAGATCTACAGAAGAGACTTCTGTATGTTATTCCTCAGCCAAATATGACAAAGCAATATAAAGCAACAGAAGTAGCTGCTTTTTGATGCGAGCATGGCTGGACGGACAGCAAACAGATCAACAAAGATGTACATTTTCAGTTCATCAAGACAACCTCCACTTAATTCTCTCCCCCACCACGGTGTTGTAGATTGGAGTGACGATGAGAATCTTAGTTTTTAGAGTTGCTCTAGCAGAAACATTACATGTGAATGCCTTTAATGAAGAGAATGATCTTTTCTTACAGTTTAGGTGACTGGAAGTGCGAGTGCAGGTCACTCGTCTAGAGTACAGTGCTCTCTACCAGTTCTCAGGGAAATATCTTTGTCTCTTGCGGATTCTGTTTCTCTGCTCCTTAGTATTTTTCTTGACTAGTTGTCTTGTCTCTGTGACTTTCCTGATTCTTTTATATTAAAAATTGGTTAGGTTTATAATATACGGAACACTGATATGACCTCATTAACACAGCAAAGAAAATATTATTCCAAAACAGGTTTACAGCCCAAAGTGTAAGGGTTAGAATTTCAATGTATATGAATTCTTGTCTATGCTTTTATTCTTTTAAATAGCTTAATTGGGATATAATTCACATATCAAGCAATTCAAGAGTTCAATCATATCAAGAAATCTGTGTAATAAACATAATGATTACATAATATTTACTTTTTGAAGGTATTAATTTTTGTTAGCTCTCCATTTCCCTCCAAACTTCCCAGTCATGCCCCCATTGTTATACTTGTTAGCTGTTGTGTTAGTCTAGGTAGACAAGCGTAAAACAATTCATCGACACTCATATTTTATGAGAGTGTTATATGAAGGGTAAGTGTACCTTAAGAAGGCATCCCAACCCAGTGAGGTTCAAGCCCACAAGCCCACCATTAGTCCACATGTCTGACACCAATCTACAAAGACCTCCTCAATCTCTCCAAACACATACAATGAGGCTGAATGCAGCAGGATAGTCAAATCAGTGAGGGTATATGCATCTGAGCACTGCCAGGGGTCTCCACATGGCTTCTCCAGCATCAAGGGCTGCACCAGGTTAGTCCATGTGGCTTCTCCTCAGGGATGTCTCCTGGGAAGTGAGTCTTCCCAGCTGAAGCAGGGAACTAACTAGCTTAGGAAGTTGCATCCTGGTTCAACTATTAGAGAACAAGAGATGAGATAAAAAAGAAAGGCAAGGCTCACTTAGCCATTTATCTCTCCGTCTTTCAATTAATTCCACATGTGCTTATTGGCCACGTTGGCACAATAAACCTTAACTAGAACAGGTGCCATCAAGTTGGCCCCTACTCACCGCAACACTCATGGGCTTCTACTTACCTTACAATTGTATCTTTCTCTGAGCTCATTGATGCAACTCCTGTGTCAACCCATCTCATCAAGGAGCTTGCTCTTTTTTTGGGGGTGGGTGGGTGGGCATCACTGCCCTCTGGTGGGAGTGAGAGGCCTAGCTTTGCTCCTGGGGAGCTGCTGCTGGATTTGAACTGCCAAGCCAGTGGGCCCCAGTCCCACACTCAACCACTCTGCCACCAGGGCTCAGCCCTGTTCCTTCTTTTCTTAGGTTAAATTTACCAGCAATCTGTTGATTCGGTTTATCCTTTCAAAGAACCAACTTTTAGCAGAATTAATTTTTTCTAGTTTTCTTATTTTCCCTTTCCTTAATCACAGTCCTGAATTTTATTATTTCTTTTCTTTTGCTGTTAGTTGGATTGTCTTGTTGATTCTGTTCTAGTTGCTTTAAATTTTGTGCCAGCATATCAATCATAAGTCTCTCTTCATTTATTCAGGTGTGCAAGTATTGCTATGAAATTTCCTCTGATAACTATCTTTGCTATGCCTCAAGATTTGATTAATTGAACACTATTAATAGAATATCTGATGGTTGTGGACATCAAGGTCATTGTTCATTAAAAAAGTAAAAGGGCATGGCTGAGCCCTGGTGGCGCAGTGGTTGAGTGCGGGACTGCGGCCCACTGACTTATGTCTCTGAATAAGTCAATGAAACACAGCAAAAATCTTTTCGGTATTCTCTACCTAAGTCAAGATCCATCTGACAACCGTAATGATATCCCTTGTTTCACACCCTCTTCTGAATCTGGCCTGAATTTCTGGCATTCCCCCGTCAATGTGTTGCTCCAATTGTTGTTGGATAATCTGAAGTCAAATTTTACTGTGATATCAATGATATGATTCTATATGTCAAGTGCTCCCTTATGTGACCTTTCTTTGGAATGGGCACAGATATGGATCTCTTTCACTTGGCCAGGCAGCTGTCTTCCAAATTTCCTGGGCGAGATGAATGATTGCTTCCAGTGCTCCTTCAGCATTCTGAGCCATTTCATTGAGTATTCAGTCAATTCCTGGAGCCTTGTTTTTGCCTAATGCATTCAGTGCAGTTTGACCTTCTTCCTTCAGCACCATAGGTTCTTGCTCAGATGCTACCTCTTGAACTGGTGGCCCGTTCACTAATTCTTTTTGGTACATGGAATCTGCTGTGTATTCTTTCCATCTTCTCTAGATGCTTCCTGTATCATTCAGTATTTTGCCTATAGAATTTCTCAAAACTGCAACTTGGGGATTGAATTTTTTTTTTCAGTTTCAGATGTGCTGAATGTATTCTTTCCTTTTGGTTTTCTAATTCCAGGTCCTTGCACATTTTGTTATAATATATGACTTTATCTTCTGGAGGCGCTCTTTGAGACTTTCTGTTCAATTCTTTGACTTCATGTTTTCTTTCATTTGCTTTAGTTTCTCTACAGTTAATTACTGGTTTCAGAGTTTCTTTTGACATCCACTGTGATCTTTTCTTTTGCATCTTTTTAAGAAGCCTTGCTTTTTTTTTTTTACAAATGATGACCTAGAAACTTTCCTACAGCTCAGGTATTCTGTCCTTAATGTTCAATGCATTGTTTGTTCTTTAGGTGTTCTCAAAATGCAGGTAGGATTAACTGAAGATCATATTTTGGATCCTACAGGTTTGGATCCAATTTTTGTCAGCCTTACCCTGAATTTATTTATGGTAGCGCAATTGAAGACATGTTCTCCAGTCAGACTCTTGTTTTGTTTTAGCGGTTGATTGTGAGTTTCTCTATTGTGCCTACCCCTAGATGTAGTCAATTGGATTTCTGCATATCCCATTTGGGGAAATCCATGCATATAGTAGTCTTTTGTTTTGTAAAATAATGTATTTGCCATGAACAAGTTATTGATTTTGTTAAATTCTATCAGGTGAATCCACTTCATTTCTCTCACTGAGTCCATATTTTCCAACCTCTGTTCCTTCCTCTTTGTTTCAACTTTTGCATTCCAATCACAAAGTATATATTAGTGCATCTTAATCACATATTTGATGTGTTTTCAACTGGAGTCATTGGTAGAATTCTTCAATTATTTTATCACTAGCTTTTGTGGTTGATGCATAATGTTGAATAATGACTGGATTTTCTTGAAGTTGGATAGATGTAATCTGATCACAGATAAAATTGTATTTCATGATGGAGTCAGCAAAATCCTTTTTGACAATAAATGTCATGTCATTCCTTTTGATTGTGCTATCCCCAGTATAGTGAATAGTATGATTTTTTGATTCAAAAAGGCCTAACCAGCCCATTTAAGCTCCCTAAAGTCTAGGACATGCATCTTCAATTGTTCTATTTCACTTTTGAACATTTCCATTTTTTTCTAAATGAATTCTTTGCCCATTCCAAGTTCTAAACATTACAAGATTTTTGCACGTGTTTCTCTACCTTATTCCTGTCCTGAAAGCAATTGAAGATCTTGATGGCTCCCCTCCCACAGGCTTTACCAGACTCACATCAACAGTTCAATTGTTCTCCAAGTTATCATCTCCTCTTGAGTGTCCTTGGGCTTGAGGGGCCCATCTGACAATATTTTACTTTATTTTTAGGCTTTTGGTATTTGAAAATGCTTCAAAGCGATGTGCATGGTTTTCAGCAGCTTCCTCCTCCAAAGCGGGGACCCAAGTCCTTTGCTGTTGTCTGTTCAGAGACCTCTGGAAGCTCCACTGAAAGATGTTTTCTTGGAGTGAACCTTCTGGCACTTGAAATCCCAGTGACATAGGATTATGAATAATATTACTATGAGAAAGTGTGTACACATTTTTGTGTGAACATATGTCTTCATTTCTCTTAGGTATGTACCTAGGCATATATCAACCCCAAAGCAAGTTGCAACTACAACATGGTAACTCTGTTTTCATTTCGAGGACTTGCAAAACTGTTTGCGCACATAGCTGTGAAAATCTTAGGAACAATGTTTGAGGCTACTGATTGCTCCATATCTCATCAGTACCTGTTAATATTCACTTGATTAAAAAAAACCTGTAGTCATTCCAGTCAGTGTGAAGTAATATTTTATTGTGGCTTTTCTTTGTGACTCTTCAGGGACTAATGATAATGATTTTTAAAATGTATTTATTGGTAATTTTTCTTAGGAGAAATATATGTTCTATCTTTTCATATTTTGAAACTGGGGTTTTTAGTTGTTGAATTGTATGAAGTGTTTTTTTTAGTCTGAATTCAATACACTTATCATTTTTATAATAGGTGAACATATATAGGTTTTCCATTCCATGGGTTGTTTTTTTGCGTTCTTGACACTGGTCTTTGAAGCACAAGAGTTCCCCTCCACTCCACCACCCAGTAGTTTTACTGGCAAATAATTCACTTAGCATATAATTAAATAGTTCAATCATATAAAAAAGAATTATGCAATAATCACTGCAGTCAGTTTGAGAATGTTTTCTTCATTTTTCTTCACTCATTGTTATTAGCTGTCCATTTCCGCCTAGTACCCCTTGCCATACTCCAAGGAACCATTAATCCAGTTAGTATCTCTATAGATTTACCTATCCTGGATTTCATATAAAGAAAAACATTAAGCAAGCAAACAACCTCCCCCAAACTAATAAGAAAAGCAAAATAAAGCAGATAAAGTTCTCAATTGAAAAGAAAGCAGAAAATATTAAAAACTAAAAAAATTTAAATGGATCATAAGAAAGATTAAATGATAGGATACTAAATTTTTACCTAAAGGAATTTACAACAATCCTCTTTCCAAAGCATGCTGCAAACTTGCAAGGGTGTTCACATCCCTGGTCCATTGTTATTGGGAATCTAAATTTTGACAAAGTGTAATGTATTTATTTTTCTTTTGGCACTTGTGATTTTGATGTCATATTTAACCTAATTCAAGGTTATGAATATTTAATTGTTTCCTTTTTTCTCATTCACTTTTACATTTCTAGCTCTTAAATTTAGGTATCTGCTCCATTTGGATTACTTATTGCATATGTTGTGAGGTATTGAACCAACTTATTTTTGTTTTTTTGCACTTTATTTTAAAAATCATTTTATTGAGGGATATTATAGCAATCTGTGGTAGTTATATAATTGAGAGGATTAAGAGTGAAGTAGTGGAGTCTAGCCTCTCAATCTGGTAATAGGCAATGTGGTCTCTTTGTGGGCATGGCTTTCTGAGGATTCTGGGAACTCCAGTGTTCCTCCTTGGGGAATGGAGACACTCTTTCTCTCAGCTCCCTCCCTACCAGACAGCCCTGAGGAGAAAGCACATAGAGGCTATGGACCCAGTCCTCTGTAGTCAGAGAATTCACAAGGCCCTGCCAGCGCTGAGATGCTTACAATGCAACTGGATCCAGAAAACTCCCTCTCCCGCCCCCCTGGCGTCTGATCTTCCTGCATGTGGTGTCATTACATGTGTTTTGTGGGTCTGAAGAGGACTTTATAGATTGGTATCAGACATATGGACTAATATCAGATTTATGAGCTTGATCTGGACGAGGCTGGGATGTTTTCTCAATAGTCAACTGCTCTTGTATATAAAGCTCTTTTTTATACACATATATGAGTCTCCCTGGAGATATATCAACCATAGATATATTGTATTCCTAGTCTCCCTGGACTAACACAACATGTTTCAGTCATCATTTCCTTAACATTTACTTTCTATTTGAGTCTTTGGAATCTGTCCCTCTTTTTGTTCCTTCCCCAACTCCCACCCTGGTGACCCTTTGATAAATGATAAATTATTATTTTCATATCTTACACCAACCACTAGGCATCAAGCTTATTATTATTTTTATATGAGTATTAAGTTGCACCAGCACCATAGGTTGAATAGGCAAAAATTTTCCCTTTTAGTTGTCTTGCCATTCTTTTATGAAACTGAAAATAAATATGTGAACTTATTCTGGGTTTCAAATCCTGTCTTGTATAAGTTTATGTCTAACTTCAGCACTATATGATCTTGTTATTATAAATTTTAGCAAGCTCTGAAGCCAGAGGTTTTTTGTTAGATTGTTTTGGCTGTTCTGGGCCTCCTACATTTACATATGAATGCTAACATCATCTTTTCATGCCTGCAATAAAACAGAAAGGAGAGCATTGTATATTGATAAGGATCTCTCAGTATTGATTGCATCTGTCATTCAATTTGGGTATTATCATTCGCTCTCTCATGTCCATTGAGTTAATTGTGTCTATGAGGATCAGACAGACCAGAGTCGCATTTCCCTTTGTGTGTCCACGAGTGTAACTCTTCCCTGGACAAGAAAGCCTCATCCTTCTCCCAGGGAGCAGCTGGTGAGTTCAAGCAACTGACTTTTTTTGTTAGCAACCCACTGAGTGAACCACTATGCTACAAGGGCACCTTAATGAAATCAAAGCCTTAATTAGTGAGTTTATCAAGTTTTCAAGTTTCAGTTATCTTAAAAATATTTACTCTTCAGCTCCATGGGCATGGAATGCCATTTGACTTGTCTGTTGCTGTTAGGTGTTGTCAAGTTGGTTCTGACACACACAGTGAACCTATTTACAGTGAAAGCAAACACTACCTAGTCCTGTACCCCTATATAGCAATTGTAAACAATTGATCTATATATGTATTTTTAAAATTTTTTCTCAGTCATGTTTTGTAGTTTTCAATGTACAGGTTTTGCACTCTTATCGTTATATTTATTTCTAAAATTTTTGCTATTGTTGATCTCGTTCACCACAACCAAGTCAAGACTGACTCATAGAGACCCCTGTGGGTTTCTGAGACTATACTCCTTCACTGGAGTAGGAGGCCCAGTCTTTCTTCTGTCCGACTTCTAGTGGTTTTGAACTGCCGGCCATGTGGGTCATAACCCAATGCATAACCACTGCAATATTGTGAATAACTTTGTTTTGAAATGAAGTTTTTCATCTCTAGAAGGTTAATCTCTAGTTTATAGAATTGTAATGCATAGAATTTATTTTTACATGGTCATCTTATATCTAGAAACCTTGCTGAATTACTTCATTTTAGCTTTGACTTTATTAGTAAATTTTGTAGTATTATACATGTATGATTATAGTTATCTGAGAATAGAGTTGATTTTATTCTTTCATTCCAATCTAGAACCTTTTCCTTTCATTGTTGTGCTTTATCCATACTCACACACCCAGTACAGTGTTGAATAGAGTGGTGAAAGTGCACATCCTTTTCTTGTTCTTGATTTTATGGGGAAAATACTTCTTTTACCATGAAATATGACTATTATGGATCTCTCTTAAATAGTCTTTATCAAGGCGAAGCTATTTCCTTCTAATTCCATTTGTTGAATTTAAAAAGAATCATTTTATTGGGGACTTGTACAACTCATCACAATCCATATCTCAATTGAATCAGGCATGTTTGTACATGTTGTACAGTTCCATGTGTTGAATGTCTTTAACAATCATTTTATTGGGGACTTGTACAACTCTTATCACAATCCACATATCAATTGAATCAGGCATGCTTGTACACATTACCCTTTTTCTTTTCTAGAGGTTTACTTTCCATCGAGCCCTTGATATCAGCTCTTTCCCCCCTTCCCCCTCCCCCTGCCTCCCATCACCACTTCTACCACCACACCACCATTACTGTTTCCTATTATGTTCATCTCTCACACCCACCACTGTCTCCCTTCCCCCATGTTTTCTGTTGTTCTTCCCCCTCTAGAGGAGGGATGTATGGTTATATGTTGGTCATTGTGATCATTTCCCCCTTTTTCCTACCTCTCCCCTCTGCCCCTTACTCTTCGGTATCACTATTCCCACTCCTGTTCTTCGTTCTGTGTGTCGTGAACTCCCATCCCTTTCTATACCTGTGTGCATGTTCCAATCTAGTCCAAATTAGGAAACAGCACTGGTTGAATGTTTTTATCAGAAAAAGTTTTGGTAGCTTTCCAAATGTGTTTTCTGTGTATGTTGAAAAAACATATAACAAGTAGACCAAATAATATATATGTTTATATTACATAATTCTTCTTATATTTTCCCTTGATTCAGTGGGCTGAAGGATTGTGTAATCTTAAACGATAGTAAGTGTATTTTTCTCCATCTGTGTTATCCTGCCTGGTTTTATTAATCCTGGCCTCTCAGAGCAAAATGTTTCTGGAAATGTTTGAGAAATGTTTTTCCCTTTGCTATTTTTGGAAAGGACTGAATAATTGGTCTTATTTTATAAATTCACATATATATTATAAAATGTATATATATTTTATAAAAAGTTATTTTTTCTTTGTTGATATAACTAAAGGTATTAAATTTTGTTAAACTTTTCAATGAACCAACTATTTGTCTTTCATTTACTCTACAATCTTTAGTTTTATTCTATTTAATTCATCTCAAAATATTTGTTATTTTCATCCATCTTCTTGATTTGGTTTTAGGTCTTTATTTTTACTATTTCCTAAGGTTGCAGGTAAGGTTATAGGTTTGAGAATTTTCTTCCATTTTAAGGTAGGTTTTTCAGTTCTATATTTGAATGAATGAATCTCATGCTTATATAGGTCACATTTTCTTTTCATTTTGCCCAAGGCACTTTCTGTTTTGTTTGTGATTTCCTCACTGAGATTTTGGCAAAGGTTTAATATTCATTCAAGGTGGAAAAAAAGTATCTTCACTAAATGGCGTTGAATGAAGTTGGACCTATACTTTACACCACATACAAAGATTAACTCAAAATGAAACAATAACCTAAATTCTAGAAGTAGACTAATAGTATTCTTAAAAGAAAACATAGGAATAAAACTTTTAGACCTTGTTTTTTACATTGAGGTCTTTGATATAACACCCAAAATAGAAGCTATAAAAATATAGATAAATTGCTTTTCTTCAACATTGAATACTTCTATGGGTCAGAAAACATTATGACTAAAGTAAATTTGAAGATTAGGAGAAGATATTTGGTAACTGTGTATCTAATATCTTGTACAAAGAACTCATATAACTTAACAATAAAGAGGTAGTTGGATTCAAAGTGAGAAGAGGATTTATCAGCCTTTTCCCCCAGAGAAGATTCACAGTGGTGAAAAATTCAAAGAAAAGGCAATGGACATAATTAAAAAAAGGCAAATCACGATTCTTTAAGATAAACCAGTGTAAGACCACTACCCCTCACTAAGATGGCTATTCTCAGAAAAATGGAAATAAAAATAAAAGTGCTGTGGGTGGATGGAAATTTGAGCCCTTATCCAATAGTGATGGGAATATAAAATTTACATCCACAGTGGAGAATTTAGATAGTTCCGTCAAATTTAAGCAGAATTATTTAAGCAGTTGATCCCACATTCAATTTATAGACAAGAATTCAGGGACAGAAATAGATACATGTACATCAAGGTTAACAGCATCATTATTCAAAGTTGCTCAAAGGTAGAAAAACACAAATTTTATGATTGAATGAAGAGGTCAACAAAATGTAGTATATTTATGTTCATCCATAAAGAGAAATTAAGTTCTGATGTACACTTCAATATGAATAGATCCTGCAAACTTCAGGATAAATGAAATAAGTAAAATACAGCCCAATAAAATGAACATAGCCCAATAAAGTGATTTAAAAAAAAAGAACTAGGGACGTGGATGTTAAATAAAAAATTCCATATAAGAGAAAAAGAAAATTCATATACAAAGGAGCAAACATCGAATGATTCTACATATATTACTCTCTAGAATAGGCAAATACATAAGGGTGAACATTTATTAGTGGTTAGCAGCTGTTCGACTGGGTTGAGAATAGTTATTGCTTTAAGCCTAGTGAGAAATAGTGGTGTTGATTGTTTAACATGAAGAATGTAAGTAATGTCACTGAATTGTGTACTTAAAGTTGGTTGAAATGATGTATTTTGTTAAATATATTTACCCAAATAAAAATTTTAAAAGAAAACAATATTAACAGCTGAAGACATCTATTATGTCTATAGTCTCTCCAACTTCTCTTGCTTACTATTTGCATAAAGTATCTTTCCTTTTTCTCTTCTACATACTCGGCGGCTTTAATAAGTTTATGGGAAAATGAGATTTTAAAAATGCAATTTTCCCATAAACTTTTTGAAACTTCCTTATATATTTGTGTCCTTGAATCTAAAGTGTGCCTCTTATAATCAGAATACAGTTGGCATGATTGCATATGTTTTTCATGTTGTTGTTGGTTTTGCCTAATTAGTCCTGTCATTCTTTACTTTTTGGCTGGAGTTTTTAACCTACTTATTTCAATGCACTGACTGATTTATGCCTGCCTGCAACTTTATTCTTCATTTCTATATGCCTTTCACATAGCTTGTTCTTTTATCCTTCCATTATGGCTTTGTTATAGTCTCAATAGATTTTTTTTCTAATATGCAATTTAAATTTCCTAGACAGTTACTTTCTGGGACTACTGTGATTTTGATATTATTGTTTTCCCAAACTACCATGAAGTTTGTTAGGGGGATGAAATAGACAAAATTAGAAGCCACAAACCACTACTCTTTACAGATGCAAATGCTTTTCTAGTATAAACACTCCTGGGATTGTTAAAACCTTTGGTTAATATACAGGATAAATTTATTTTGACAATTTTTGCCAGTGTTCACATTGCTTTAAATGAAAGAGCAGATTTTTGGAAGCCTTTTCTCTGTCATTCCCGAAGTCATTTCCTAGGAGATAATTGAAATCTATTTTTCATCCTTTCTCTTCCTTATACTTATTCTCTGAAATAGGTGTTTTAAAAATAAGTTTATATTCTTGTTTGTGGAGACAATTACCTGAATATTCTATTTATCTCAGCATTTATTAAAAATTAACATGACTTTTTAATCCCCAAATACAGTTTTTGCTTCTTGTGATTTGTGTTCACCCTTTGTTTGGTCATGTCTTCAATGGTAGAGATTTCTTTTGTTGAGAATGACAGTTGTAGTAGCATTTATGTAACCATCAGTCTTTTCAGCATCTTATATGTATTATGTCATATCCATTTTTGGAAATAAGTGCTATTATTTCACAAATTTTATAGATGAGGACTCTGAGACATAAAGAGTTAAGCAATTCCTTTTGACTGAATTTCTTTTTCCTCTTCTGTTTTGTTATTTTTGGTATGTTTTTCTGTTTCTAAAATCTAGGATAGGAAAATCTATAGAGATGGTAACTGTATAAATAGATTCTTAGGGCTATGGCAGGGGGAGTTAATAGCAATGGGTCTAAGAAAGAAAAACTGTTTAAAATGGGTTGTGGTGATGATTGCACAACTCTTTTTTTTAAAAATAATTTTATTGGGCGCTCTTATAGCTACTACAACATTCAGTACATCATTTATATCAAGCACATTTGCACATATGCTGCCATATACATTTCCTAACATTTTCCACTTGAGCCCTTGGTACAAGATCCTCTTTAAAAACAAACAAACAAACAAAAAACTCCCCTGTTCCCTTCCCCCCTTTTTTAAATGAATCATTTTATTGGGGGCCGATACAACTTCCATCACAATCCATACCCATGTCAATTGTATCCAGGCCACATTTACACACCCATTGCCATCATCACTCTCAAAACATTCTCCCTCCCTCCAGGCCCCCAGTATCAGCTCCCTACAATACCCTTCCCCCCTTCCCCTTGAACCCTTAGTAATTTACAAATTGTTATTTTTTTCATACTGTACACTGTACAAAGTGTCCCAACACTCATTTCCCTGCTGTCCGTGCCCCAGAGAGGAGCTACGTGTAGATCCATGAAGTTGGTTCTCCCTTTCTATTCCTCCACCTTCCACCCTCCTGGTATTACCACTCCTATTACTAGTCTTGATGGACCATCTATCCTTAGTTTCCTATGTTTCCAACTTTACTGTACATCTCCTGGTCTAGCTGGATTTATGTGGTAGAATTGGGGTCCTGATAGTGAGTGGGAGGCAGCATGGGAACTAGAGGAAGGTTACATATTTCATAGCTCCTACCCTGTATCTTAACTGGCTCATCTCCTCCTTGTAACCCCTCTGCAAGAGGGTGCTACCTCACCTATTGATGGGCTTTGGGTCCCCAATCTGTACTCCCCCTCATTAATAATAATATAATTTTAGCTCATTGATGCCTGACACCGGATCCCTTCACCACCTCATGATCACACAGGCTGGTGTGGTTCTTCCGTGTGGGCACAACTCTTTTTAATGTGATTAAGCACTTATCACCATTTTTCATTTGTTTCCTACTTTCCAAAACGTTGTGTTGATTTGCCCCATATTTTTGAGGGCGGCTCTTTGATGAGATGAATTCACACAGTAAGTGTAGCCACGGGCCGATGCCTAACACTCCTGAGGACGGCGCAGGACTTGGTGGTGTTTGATTTTGTATATAGGGTGACTGTGAGTCAGACCCCCCTGGAACAACAGCTCCCTGCCAGCTAGTGGACTCTGCTTCATAACAATACTGTAGGACGACACAGGACTGCCTGGCCTGTGAATTTCCAAGAAGTGGGAAGTTCCTTTCTTGCCAGGAGAAAATGGCGCTTCTGAATTGTTTGCCTTTCGGTGAGAGGCTCCTTGTGTCCCCACGGTGCCAACAAGGTGCCTTTCTGATGAGAGTAGCAACTAAAAATGTTACTATAATTCTAGTGAACCATCGGAAAGAAATGGAAGTAAATGCATGTGTTCAACACACTGTTTTTTTTTTTCATTTTAAGCAAACTTAAAAAATAATTCCTGCTTATTTTATTATCTGAAATTCTTGGGGGGTCTAATCCTACTGTTTATTTTATCGGCTAACTTTTCTCGAATGGTAGATTTCCCCACTTGACTCCTGTAACTTTATTTTGCATGTGCATTCTCAGTGGGACTTCATCCATGGGATTCCTGTGTGGTTTGGGCTGATTCTCTCTCCATCTCGGTAAATTTTGCATTTTCTCTTGCCAGGTACTCCAGGACCACTTTTTATGTTAATTTATTGCCTTGAGGCATGTAGGACTATGCAAGGCCCATGCAAAATAAAACTACAAATCAGGTGAGGCAGACTGTGCTTTAATAGTTGCCGCAGAGGGAGAGGCATTTCTCCAACCCCCAAGCCTGGAATGTAGACGAGGCCAACTTCCTTATTACCTTCCTAGTCCAGTGGGGCATTATTGATAGATTATCTCCTCACTGACAGTGCAGCCCTCTGTGGGTGAGGGATTAAGGGACAGTTTCATTTCCAACTCCCTGCTTTGCATAGATCCAAGGTCTTATTTCATATATATATATATATATAAAACTTCAAACCCCTGGACTGACTGAGACTGACAAACACTCCCCCCCCACCACCACCCCAAACCAGAGCAACATCTCACCGTCCCATCTCATTGGGCTTCCTTCCCACTTCTTTGGATCTCTGGGGATTTCCTCACTTTCTTTTGTTCTTAGATATGCATTTAAAAGAATATATGTGATATAATAATGCATATTTATGTGTTTTTAAGTAGTATTATCTCATCTACTTTTATTGCCTGGAGTTCTAGAATTCCTTTTTCTCTTGAATTATTGCATATATTATCCATGGGTGTTATTTTTACATTGAAATGACTTGTAATTATTATTTCCACAATGTGCCTGCTCAGTAAAAGGATGCAATTTTGAGTTAGTCTAATGGAATTTCTGAGCAGGTTGATAGAGGTAATAATAAAGTCCGTTGCCAAAGAGTCACTCTATTTATTTATGGTCTTTGTTGATCACACCGAATGATAACATGGCATTTTGTTCAGGGGACTGCATTTTTTAATGTAATAAACTGCTGGTATGTTCAGACAGACACAATTAGGGTGTCAAAGCATCAAAATATTTGTTGCCTCAAAGAACCAGAGAATATTGGGTGTTTCACTGGTGCTATAGTGCATCCTTGTTGACTCATTCCTTCATTGTGACCCTTGTATGAAGGGATGTCCTATTGTCTACAGATGTCTACAGAGACTCCTTCATCTCCACTATTTTGACCCTAGTCCTGCCTATCAGTTTTGGCTAGATCAGAGCACATACACAGGTACAGATGAGAGTGCCAACATACTGAGACAAGGTCAGATAAACTACTCAGGAAGAATTGGGAGGAACTATACTAGGTTGGTAGGGAGAAAGTGGGGGGATGAAGGGAATAAGGGGGACTACATCACAGTGATACATTCATAATTGCCATCCACCCAAGGGGATGAACAGAAACATGGTGAAGGGAGAAAGTGGATGGCCCAAGGTATGGAAACACTGATAATTTATCAAGGGATCACTAGGGTGGGAGGGGGGATTTAGGGAAAAATGAGATGATACTAAGGATTCAAATAGCAAGTAAATATCTAGAAAATGATTATGGCAACATATGTATAAATATGTTTGATACAGATGATATATAGAATGTTATCAGAGATGTAAGAGCCCCCAATAAAATGATTTAAAATGTTTTTTCACTTAAGGAATGATTTAAAATAGAAGGAAATGAGCTATAACTTGAAGAAGAGAAAATGTGGGAAGATGAGATAAGTCATGTTCTCAAAGACTAATCGGGTTTATTTCTGTGTTTTCATAGGTTTTTGCAGTGGATGGACATTATAGAACCAGGTAGATTTGGGGTTGATCTGAGAAAACGTCATGTTAAATAGAAACACCATCAACTGAGAACAGTTCACAGTACAGATAGGGTGATTATGGATGATGTCTCTTCCCTTTCCTCATTGCCTAGAGAAGTCAAACATAGATCTGACTATCTTCATAACAGAACATTTCTTGATTTTTTTGCTGTGCAGTATTCCTTGTTCTGTTCACACAACAGCCTCTTAATCCATATGCAAATTCTGAATGAGCACAATGGAGTTTGCCAGAATGCACGTTCTTCTCAAGGTCATCCACTGTTTATTATGGTCCACACAGTAGATACCTTTGCATAGTCAATGAAACACAAGATAACATCTGTCTGACATTCTCTGCTCTGAGCTAAATCCATCTGAAAACAGCAATGATATCCCTTGTTTCATGTCCTCTTCTGCATCTGGTCTGAACTTCTGGCAGTTCTCTGCTAACGTACTACAGCAACTGTTTGTTGGATGAGCTTAAGCACAATTTTACATCCGTGGGATATCAATGATACAATTCTATCATTTGAGCATTCCCTCGGGTCACCTTTCCGTAGAATTAGCACAAATATAGATCTCTTCCAGTCAGTTGGTCAAGTAGTTGTCTTCCAAATTTCCTGACGTAAATGAATGAGTGCTTCCAGTTCTTCTTCAGCTTTCTGAATGAAACTTTCATTGGGTGTTCTGTCAGTTCCTGGAGTCTTAGTTTTGGCTAATGTATCCAGTGCATTTTGTACTTCTTTCTTCAGCAACACCATTGATTCTTGTTCATATGCTACTTCTTGAAATGGTGGACTATTGACTAGTTCTTTTTTGTTACAGTGACTCTGTGCATTCTTTCCATCATCTCTTGATACTTCCTGCAGCATTAAATATTTTGTCTATGGAATCTTTCAAAATTGCATTTTGAGACTTGAATATTTTCTTGAGTTCTTTAAGTTTCAGATATGCTGAGCATAGTTTCTGTTTCGGTTTTCTAATTCCAGGTCCCAGCACATTTTCTTATAATACTTGGTTTTGTCTTCACAAGCTGCCCTTTAAAATTTTCTGTTGACCTCCTTGACTTCATCTTTTAGTTGCTTTAGCTGTTCTATGGCTAATAGAAAGTTTCAATGTCTCCTCTCACATCCACATTGAACTTTTCTTTCTCTCGTCTTTTAAATTACTTTTTTCTTTCTTCATGAATGATGGTCTTGCTGTTTTCCCACACTCCTCTGGTCTTCTGTCACGAATATTCAATGTATTAAGTCTGTTCTTGAGATCCTCTCAAAATTCAGGTGGCATAGAGTCAAGGTGATATTTTGGCTCTTATGGGCTTGTTTGCATTTCCTTGTCTTATTATGAGCTTACATATGAGCAATTGATGGTACATCTGTTCCATAGTTGATCCCTACTCTTATTTTAACTGCTGATATTGAGATCCAGTTTGTCTTCCTACTTATGTAGTCAATTAGATTTCTACATATTCTATCTGGGGAAATTCATGTGTATAGATACTTTTGTGTTGTTGGAAAAAGAGGCTTGTCTTAATCATATGGGTGTGAAATTTAAATGAGATAGTATGTGTAAAGTTTCTAGATTGCTGTCAGGTAAATAGTAAGCCCTGAACAAATGTCGATCAATATCATTATCATCTGTCAAAGATGTAAAAGGTTGTCTAGAATCAAACTTTTCAGCACTGGAAAGGCTATTTTTCATTACCTATGGCTGCTGTGGGTTAGTCATTGAACTATTAAGCATGAGGTTATGATCCAAATCTTCCAGTCTCTTAGCAGGAGAAAGATTAGAGTGTTTGCTCCTAAAAAGACACACAGTATCAGATACCCTCTGTTGGTTTCTACGAGTTAAAATCGACTAGACGGTATAAGATTTTCTTGGTTTTTGGCTGGTGTAGCAAATCACTAACATGGTAGTTGAAAGCATTAGGGAAAAAAATTCTCTTGTAGTTCTAGAAGTCAGTTGAATTCAGTTTCATTTATCCAAAATTATGGTGCTAGTCAGGGTCATGCTTTAGAAAAGAATCGGTTTCTTGCTTCTTCCAGCTTTTGGTGGTGATGTTAGCTGCTGTCGTGTCAGCTCTGACTCAGTTACCCTGAAGACACCAGAACAAAATGCTGTCTGGTCTTGTCCCACCCTCATAACTGTTGTTATGTTTCAGTCTACTGATGCAGCCACTAGGCCCATCCATTTAGTGGAATGTCTTCACTACATTAGGCTATGCACCCCTTTTGTTTTCACCCATCATGTTGGAAAGGTGAGCGTGCAGAATGTCAGGTTCTTAGGACACAGTGTTCTTATGTTGAGAGTGGACCTGAGTAGAGGCCCAATGTCCATCTGCTACCTTAATACTTCACCTATAAATATGTGTACAGAGACCTATCTCCTTATACTTATGTATTAATACAATTTCATATGTACATGCCTATGCTTATGCTTCTGTAAATGTTTTTGCCTTCTAGTTCTTTCTTCTATTTCCTTGTACTTTCCTCCTGTCCCACTTTTGTGTTTGACCATTATTAGACTTTCTATATTTCCTCTCTTCCACACTGCACTTGATCAAATTCCATCAAGAATTCTTTATCCTCCTAGCCATTGATTTTCGCTCTCCTGTTGTTCCCTTGTTCCTGGCATAGTACTTTCAATAGTCTTTGCTAGTGCTACTGTAATGAGTCAGCCAGTTTGCACTGACTTGGTATAATTGATACCTAATTTTTTGTTGATTCAAAAAATAGGTTATTAAAATGACACATGTAATCAAGGATCCCTGTGGTGGGAGACAAGCAGCCACTCAATATGGAAATCACAAATTTAAACTCCTTATTTTTTCCTAATGTCCATCTGTGTGACAGAATAATCTAAATACTCATAGTCATATTTATTCCATCAATACATATAAAAAGTAAGCAGAACTATACTTGTAGTATTTATTTCTTTATTTCATAAAACTCATTATACTTTTGAAGAAATACTACATTTTCATTACCGTGTGTTTGCTATTTTAGTGAGCAAACATAGAATATAAAAGAGAAAGTGTCAAAAAACCAGAGGGTGACACACTGTGTTACATTCCAAATTTCTATGAGATATTATGGGTGAATTATGCCATTCCCACAAGTGTTCAGAGAGCTAAAAATATTGTCAGAAAATTACTGTAAGTTTAGCAGAAGTAGAAAGAGGTTTTTTCAAAGAAGAACATAATATGTTTAGAGAAGTTGTCTGTTTCTAAAATATCAAGCACAACGATGGTTATCTATTTGGCCTATTCCTAAAAGAATGAGATCCTACCCCTACAGTAACATGTTGCTTAAAAATAAATCATACAGCTAATGATGCACAGGTAAATGTGAAAGATATTCCAAGTGAGGAGGTAAATCAAGAAGCAATATGGAAATATCTGAAGTTTTTTGTTGTTCTTGTGATTTTTTTCAAGTTATATTATTATTATTTTAAATAAATTTTATTAGAGGTTCTTACACCTCTTAGGACAATCTATACATCCATTATATCAAGCACATTTGTACATATGTTGTCTTTGTCTGTTTTAAAACCTTTTCTTTCCACTCGAGCCCTTGGTTTCAGCTATTCATTTTTCCTCCATTCCCCAACATCGTACCCTCATGAATCCTTGATAAATTAGAAATTATTATTTTCATACCATAACACTATCCACTGTCTCCTTTCATCCATGTTTCTATTGTTTGTCTCCCTCAGGGGTTATGTTTATCCTTGCAATTGTTTCCCACTCTCTCCCCCTTCTTCTGGCACCTTCCCCCTACCCTCATGGTATTGCTACTCTCATTATTGGTCCTGAGGGATTTATCTGTCCTGGATTCCTTGTGTCTAGAGCTCTTATCTGTAACTGTACATTCTGCAGACTAGCCAGATATGTAAGGTAAAACTTGGGTCATGATAGTGGAGGGCGGGGGAGAGGAAGCATTAAAAAGCTAGAGGAATGTTGTCATTTTGTCAGGTACTGAATTAGTCCAGGTTGAGTAGAGAAACAAATTCAGGACTCCTGTATGTGTAAGAAAGAGCTTTATGTCAGGAGTAATTGTGTATTAAGGAAACACCCTGTCTCATCCAGATCAAGTCCACAAGTCTATTGTTAGTCCGTAAGTAGAAAACAAGTCCATAATTTCCTCTTCAAACTCACGAAGCATATACAATAATGGAAAATGGAGCTAGATCATAGGCCAGTGGGTACAAAGTCTTGTGGATCCAATGTTAGTGGAAACATCTCAGCACTGGTGGGGTCTTCATATGGCTCCTCCAGCTCTCTGAGCGTGGCTCTCAAATAGAAAGGTGAAGCAGAGAGAGGGTTTCCAAAATTCTCATGAGGAGGCCACACCCACAACATGTGTGATCTGATTGTCAGACCAGATGCTCCCCCTACACTTATTTATCATGTTGACATGGAGGGATGTAACTACTAGTTATTATATAATATTTTTATAAACATTTTAAAAATATTTCTTATAAACAGTTTAATGGATTTCTTTTATCTTTATTTAATAAGTGTTAACCATATGAAACAGTAAACTACTTTTTGGTATATATTTGTTACACTTAAAATGGCTATTAGAGTAGTGAATCAGTTTTAAATTGTCACTCCCACCAATGGCTAGCACCATTATTCAAATGCACCAGTTCTTCAGTCCATTTTCAGTCTTTCTTATTCAATGCTCACTTTTCACTGGTGTATACGACCATTGAAGGTATCATGGATTAAGTCCTCCGAGGAACGCTCTTGGTTCTTCACTTTTTGAAGAGACCATGTACAGCACATTTACTAAAGGCAGCACATCATTTGCTCTGACGATGGCTTCCATGAACATTGCTTCCAAGCAAGATGAAACAGCAAATCCTTGATGTTTTCAACATTTTCTCCCTTTATCAGGATGCCATCTACTGGTTCTGAGTACTTCAGTCCTCTTTAAACTGAGTTGTAACTCATACTGAATACTGCAATCCCTGATCTTCATTAGCAAGTGCTTCAAGTCCTCCTCAATTTCAGTAAGTAAGGTGTATCATGCACATACTGAAGGTTGTTAGATCTTCTGCTTCCTTTTGCTTCATGTAGTCCAGCTTCTCTGATTATGCGCTCCGCACATGGATTGAATAAGTATGGCTAAAATGTGCAACCCTGAGGCACACCTTTTCTGAGTTTAAACCAAACAGTATGCCCTCATTGTGCACCCACATCTGCCTCTTGTTAGCACATCTTCCTCTTATATGGGTTTGGCATAAGCACAATACACTGTTCTGGGACACCCCCTTTACTCAGGGTTATGAAGAGTTTGCTATTATCCACACAGTCAAATACCATAGCACCATCTTAAACACAAGCCGGTCTCTTTCTGGAATTCTCTTTGCCCAGCCAAGATCCATCTAAACTCTGTAATTATATCAGTAGTTTCTGATAGTTGCTAATATGTATTGTATTGTTGCTACATTTTCCCTGTTTCTGCTTCCAGGTCACATTCCCTTCTCCTCTTCTGACTGTGCCAAATCTTCCTCCACTTCCATCTTAGTAATCACTTGTGATAACTTTTGGAACCTGTTGTTAAGTGATATGAATTTTTAAATTATTACTTGCTACTCCACTCTAGGATAAATAATCTGTATTAATCTGGGTTGTCTAGAGAAACAAAACCCATGACCCTCACATATGTACAAGAAAGAACGTATGCAAAGCAGTAGTTTTATATTAAGAACATTTATCTATCCATTTCATTTCAATTCCATGGGTCTGATGCTATCTGGGGCCTTCTTTAGATCCATGAAGCTGCAGGCTGATGATGCAGAAAGGTGAAGTGTGAAGTATGGAGATCACATTCCGCTGCATGCAGACCTATGTGTGTCCAAGTTTGGTCTAAGCACTACAGGGCTTTAACAGCTTTCCAGGTTAGCAGCCTGCCTGGGGCCACCCTTAGAAGCCAACAGTGTCCCAGAAAGGAGAAGAGGGAAGAAGTTCCTCTATCGTTCTTATAAAAAGGTCACACCTCCAATGAGGCATCATTAGACTGTAACTTGATTGATAGGTGAGACTCCCCCCCCCCCCCCGAATTCTTTCATACAGGTTCAAGCAGTCATAAAAACCACACTAATCACCACACTGTGTATGTCAATATCCTGACTTAGAATTCCAGGGACCAGGGACTAGGATATAAATACTATTTGGGGGTGGTGGTCTTATTTAGCTTATCCTTGCAACCTTTGTAGCAGAAAGCCAATATCTTATTTGCTCATAACAGATCTTTTATAATATCTTGGACAAATATCCTTGAGATATTCCTTGAATAATATCAGTATTAGTAACCTACTCCTATTAGCTATTAGATTGAACTATATATAACTTTTATACTCTTTACTATCTTTAAGCCTATATGGTTTCGGTTATTATTTTTGAAATAGTATTTTAAAATTACTTTTGCAATTTCATCTACATTTGTGTAATTTAATTGTACAATCTCTATTAAAAAGAATTGCTAAGCTCAGATGAAGGTAGCTAATCTGTGTCTGAACCATTATTGAAGTTTTATCATAATCTATCACATTGGAGTAACAGAAGTATATTAATCAAAATTATTGCACTTAAAAGTGGCAAAATAACCTAGTGAGTTAAGCTATCAAAAGAATTAATTGGTTCACAGAGCAGAGACATTTGGGGATTGGTATACCATAGTAGATCCAGGAACTCAGTGACTTGGATATTCAGTAATTGGACTCAGCATCTTTTAGTTATGATTCTTTTAAAGTTGAAACTATGTATCAGACTATTATGTAGGTGTTGAAATGAATCACCAGCAAATCCAAGCATCCACTCTATCTTTTTAAGAACAACTTACATTTTTCCCAAGAATATCCAGAATTGCCATTCATTGGGTTGTGAGCCGATGTTTCCAGCTGGTCATCATTGGATAGAGTGAGCTCTATCCAGACTACATGAGAGATGATTGGGGAGTGATGTTTCTCCTCTTAAAAAGCAAAAAAACAAAAACAAAAACAAAAAAAACCCCAAACTTCTCAGAAGAGTGATGTTTGCTGGTCAGTTCACAATTGAAGATGTGGGCGCAAAATGTATTAAGTTGTATAGAAAGCACCATATAAGAAAGCAAAGTTTCAACTATATCTTGTATTGTGGGGAGCATGAAATTATTTCCATTTTCTATAATCACATGCATTCTTTGTGTGCATTTGTGTTTATTTATATCAGAGACACAATTTTCCAGATTGAAAAAAGATCTGTCAGTGCTACTTAACCCATAAACTGTTGTGGTAAAAAAGATCACAGGGTGTGGGTAAATTCATCTTGAACAAATGAATTACATACACATAATAAATAGCTTAATGCACAGTATGAACGTGCTGCCTAACCGCTGGGGAAGAAAGCAAAGCCAGCCGAGCAGCAAAATGCACGCGGTCATTCCTATGGTTGGGTCTGCGAGGTGGCCATAGCCAGGAGGCTAGCAGAGTGCTTTGTATCACAGTGCCTGCCTGAGTGTGCAATATGTTAACTACAGCTGGGTCTGGCATAATCATCCCTGACTAATGGGAAGAGAGAGGAGGGGGTTCAAGTGCTGAATAAATACATTACTTAATTACATATTATCAGAGAGAAGAACAGATGGTCAGCTTAGTCTATCTCTTGATGCCTTTGGCTTCTGACTGGAGAATGATCCTTAGAGACTGGAGCAGGTTGGTCTCCTGGTTCTGTTTATCTGCTGGTCCTATCAGAAGTCATGGTTTTCAGGAGTAATCCTGCCTTGTTTCCCCTTGGTTGAAAAGGAGTGGGTGCTCTAGTGCCCACTCTAAGCTAAAGCTGGGCAGGTCCAAGCTGGTTGGCATTTTCTACTTTGTTAATTTTGGCACCAGATGGAGGTGGAAATGGATTTTGTTTCCTGTAAAACGGTTGAAAAGCGCTTTTCAATTGAGTATCTAATCAAATGTGAAAGGGGTAGTTGAACGTTTACTTAATGTGCTCGAGAGCATCTCCTCTCACTGTACACAGTATGCTTGTTTTCCTCTGCTCTCAACATCCCATGGGGAAGCCACTTCTTCTTCTGAATGTTTTCCTAAGGAAAGGACAGCTGGGATTATATTTTGGAAACATGTTCTAAAATGCTTCAGTTTGACATGATGAGGGTACTGAGAAGTGCTTCCCAAAGATTGGTCAGGTCATGGTACCTTGTTGCCTGCATTCGAATCATCTGCTAATAGCACATATTCTGTATCCTTAAGTATTAACAGTCTGATTCATTAGGTCTTGAGTAGAATATTAAAATCTATATTTTTATAAAGCTCAGAAAATAACTCTGAAACAAGTTTGGATCACTGTGAATCAGTGAGGAAATAGGAAACAGGAATGACCTCAAAACAGTCATGGAAGAGATTTTTATGACAGTTCACAAACAAAGGTGGGCATCAGGTTCAGGGAACTTAGAAAGGATGGTTCAGCATCCAGCAGAAAACATATGAAAGACGTGGATGTGGTTACCAGAAATTCATGCAACCTGTAGCTATTAGAGGCCATTAGCAGGAGTGGTGACTTGGCATTATGAATTGAATATCCTCCCTCCCATAAATATGTGTTCTACTCCTGACCCTTGAACTTGTGGATATGATCCTCTTTGGAAATGTAAGGTTTTTTTGGGTCATGTTAATGGGGTATATCAATGTAGAAAGAGCCTTAAATTTAATCGTGTCTCTTATGAAAAGACTAGAAAAGATATACACATAAGGGAAGACAAATGCCATTTAAAAATAGTCTATAAGCCAATGAATGTCAAAAATCAAGGCTACCAATGAAGAAGTTGAAAAGTCCAGACTTAGACTATTAGCCATCAGAACTGTGAGAAAAATAAATTTCTATTTTAAAAGACATCTACTTGCTATTAGTTGCATCATATCAGCCCTTGATGACTAAGACATGTGTGTAGACTATCATAACCCCTATCAACTCATGACTTGCCTAGGTGTGAAAAAGGGATCTGCCCACTTTCTTTTAGTCTTCTGATGTCTTGTCAATGCTTTCTATTAGCCAAATCCAATGGCTTGGGGAGCTCAAAAATCCTTCTGTATTCAAACTTAATGCAATTCATGGATCAGACGATGAGATACAAAGCAAGATGGATGTATTAGTCTGGGTAGGCTAGAGGAACACGTTTCATAGAGATGCATATTAATATAAGGAAAAGGTTTATATACAAGAGGAACAGGGCATTGAGTCCAATACAATTCAAAGTCATAAGTCCGATATTAACCCATATGCCCGAAATCAGTCTATAAAGTCTCCTTCTGACTCACGAAGTCACAGGTGAGTGGGTAAGAATCCTGGTCCTGGCAGGGGTCTCCATATGGCTCCTCGCTTCCAGAACTCAGGGTCCATCAACGGCAAAAGTAACTCATCACTGGCAGAGGTCTCCATGTGGCCACCCCAGCTTCAGAGGTCTGGGCAAAGCTGTGTGGACTCTCCGCCAGCTCCTCCAGCATCTCGGACACTGGCATCTTGTCTTGTCCCCGATTCATCGTCTCTGAGACTAACTCCCAACTGCTGGGGAAGATAGCTTCTCATCTTCATGAGGGAAATATCACGAGATTTCTCAGAAGTCTCAGGAGAAAGCCATGCCCACATAGAGGCCTCATTAGCTACTCAATGGCTATCTCCAGATTAACAGGCTAGAATCCACTCCTACATTTCAATCATAAAATTAACATAAGCACATGACTGCCACAATGGAGAAGAGTGGGGAGTAGATTCTGAAGGGTCATCTGGAACACATTGGTAACATTTCTTTGTCCCACATTTGTGTGTCCTTTTATAAATGGAAATATGCTGGAACAGTTTGTTCTACATATATGATCTTTATCTTTGTGTAAAATTCCCTGTATAGTTTCATTATTGAAAAAATCATCTCCATCTTACAGATGAAAACATGAAACATGAAGAGAAAAAAACATGCTTTTTCCAGTATCAAAGGGCTTGAATGTGTTGTACAGTTAGGAGGTTAAAACACACTCAGGTTGAATGAAGAACCTGTTCAAGTTAACACTTTCCAATATATTGCTATTTTTTTGTTCCTTTGAGTTATTTCCAATAAATAGTGACCTTTTGCAAAGCAGGAAAAAACTCTGCCCAGTCCAGCACCTACTTGACATTCATGGTTATGTTTGAGCCCGTTGTCATAGACATTGTGGTAATCCATCTCCTTGATGGGCAGCTGCTATTTTGCTGATCTTCTACTTTACCAAGCACGATGTCCTTCTCCAAGTACTGGTCTCTTCTAATAACATGTCCAAATCGCGTGATCGGAAGCTTCTGTTCTCACTTCCCAAGAGTTAGCTGTTCTTTTTATTTTATTTTATTGTTGTATAACTGTTCTTATTCCAAGACAAATTTGTTTTTTTCCCCTAGTTGTTCATTGTACTTTCAATATTCTTCCCACTTCCATAAATCAAACACATCAATGAGTATTTGGTTGTATTTAAAGAGATGTTGTCCACCATATTTGTCCAACACATAATGTTATTTGATTTCTTGTGCTCTTTCATGAGCATTGATTGTGCATCCAAGAAAAAAGATATCCTTTACAACTTCAATCTTTTCACTTTGATGATGTTACTTATTGGTTCAATTGTAAAGATTTAGTTTTTCTGAACGTCAACTTGTATTCTATACTGAAAGCTGCAATCTTTCATCAGCAAATCTGTCAGGTTCTCTTCACTGTCAGCAACTAAGTTGTCTCATCTTCATAACCAAGATTGCTACTAAGCCTGATTATTCTTCATATAGTCCAACTCATAGCATTATTTGCTTAGCATGTGGATATGATGTATATGGTGGAAGGAGGCATATGTGACACATACCTATTCTGGTCTGAACTTCCCGTAGTTCACTGTTAATGTACTATTGAAGCTATTGTTGGATGATCTTAAGCACAGTTTCACATGTCTGTTATATCATTGAGATCATTCTAGAGTTTGAACGTTCTTTTTGGTCTCCTTTCTTTGGAATCAGCATAGATGTAGCGATCTTTCAGTCAATTGGCCAGGTAGTTCTCTTCGAAATTTCCTGGGACAGACTAGTGAGTGCTTTCAGTGCTTCTTCAGCTTTCTAATTATTTTATTGGGTATTCCCTCAATGTTTGAAGCCTTGTTTTTGGCTAATGTATTCAGTGCAATTTGAACTTCTTCCTTCAGCAGCACCGTCGGTTCTTGCTCATATGCTACCTCCTGAAACAGTGGACTTTGGACTAGTTCTTTTTGTTACAGTGACTCTGTGCGCTCTTTCTATCATCTCTTGGAGCTTCCCGCATCATTCAATATTTTACCCATAGAATTTTTCTAGCTTTCACCTTGAGGCTTAATTTTTTCTTGAGTTCTTTCTATTTAAAATAGGCTGAGCACGTTCTTTCTTTTTGGTTTTCTAATGCTATGTCTTCACACATTTCATTGCAATTTTTGTCTTTGATTTTTCAAGCTGCCCTTTGAAATTTTCATTCCAGCCCTTTGGCTTCATCTTTCCTTCTATTTTAGTTAGTTACTCTATGATTAAGTGCAAGTTTAATAAGAAAATCTATGAGATACAAACTAGGAGTTTTTACTTCTTTTTAAATTTTGTTAATTTATTGATTGTCTTTAAAAAAAAACACATTTAATTGACCTTAGTTTTTGAAGCAATATCAATGAACCAAACCGATTTTGTGTTGTTGTTGTAATTAGGTGCTCTGACCCATGCAGCAACAGAATAAAACTCCTCCCATGTGAGATGAAGTGTCACCATCCTTGTTTCTAAGCAGCATTCAGGTTGTACTTCTGTCAACACAGACTTGTTCTGTCTTCCGACAGGACATCCTGTATTTAATATTTTCATCAAAACAATAGTTCAAAGGCATCAACTCTTCCTTATTCATTGCAAGTTTTTACATGCATATTTGGAATTAAAAATATCATTGTTTGAGTCTTGCAAAAAAAAAAAATATATATATATGAATTCACTTCCAAACATTTTCCATTTGAGCCCTTGGTTTAAGCTCATCTTTCCCCCTCTCCCCCTTTTTTGTTTTTTGTTTTTGTTTTTTTGGGGGGCATCACTGCCCTCTGGTGGTGGGAGTAGGGGGTCCAGCCTTTGCTCCGTGGAGCTGGAATTGAACCTCCATCCCAGTGGGCCACAATCTCGTGCACAACCATTATGCCACTGGGGCTCAGTGCCCTCTCCCCCTCTTTTTCAATAAATCATTTTATTGGGGACTCATTCACCTCCCCTCACAATCCATACATGCATCAATTGTATGCAGGCCACATTTGCACACTTGTTGCCATCATCACTCTTAAAACATCTTCCCTCTACTTAGGCCCCTAGTACCAGCTCTCCATATTTCCCTTCCCCTCCTCTCTCCTCCATGAAGTCTTAATAATTTACAAATTGCTATTGATTTTTCACTTCATACACTGTCCAATGTGTCCCTCACTCACTTCCCTGCTGTCTGTGCCACAGAAATGAGGCTATATGTAGGGCTCTTCAATCGGTTCCCCCTTTCTACTCCATCATCTCTCCATCCTCCCAGTATCCCTACTCTCAACCCTAGTTCTGAGGGAACATCTATCCTAAATTCCCCATGTTTCCAACTGCAGTGTACATGCCCTGTTCTAGTCAGACTTATCTGGCAGAACTGGGAGCATGACAGTGGGTGGAAGGAAGCATTTGAGAACTAGTGGAAAGTTGCATATTTCATTGTTACTACACTGTACTTTAACTGGCTCATTTCCTCCCCACAACCATTCTGCAAGAGGATGCTGCTTCACCTATTGATGGACTTTGGATCCCCAGTCTGTACTCATCTTATTTATAATGATATAATTTTAGTTCTTTGATGCCTGACGTTGGATCCCTTCAACACCTCGGGGTCACACAGGATGGTGTGCTTCTTCCATGTGGGCCTTGTTGCTTCTGATATAGATGGCTGCTTTTTTACTTTCAAGTATTTGAGACCCCAGATGCTACATCTTTTGATAGCCGGGCACCATCAGCTTTCTTCACCACCTTTACTTATGCACACTTTTGTCTTCAGTGATCGTGTGGGGAAGGTGAGCATCCTAGAATGCCAATTTAATAGAACAAAGTGTTCTTGCACTGAGGAAGTACTTGAGTGGAGGCCCAATGCCCATCTGCTGTCGTACAACTAAGTCAATAAGTATATGATTTTTGAATCAATTTTTATACCCTTATCCCTGAGCTGGTCAACACTGTCTCCTTTCCCCTTCCTCCCATTCTTCCATGTCCTCTGCCCCAGAACCATCAGTCCCATCGTTTTTGCCTCCACACTGTTTGTCCAGACTATCTTATCTAGGTAGACCTGCAGAGGTAACAATATGTACAAAAAAAGCATCCTAAAAAGAAGCAGTCATAGAAAATACAACAATGATAATGAGAAAAAAACCCCAATGTCCTTTATATATGTAAAAAAACCAATAGCAATATCAAAACCTGTAAATAATTCAAGGTCTGTTCGTTGACCTCCAGGGGTGTCATGGAAATTAGACTTAAACAAAACTTACTGCCATTGTATCATGCTGACTAATCATGACCTCAAACCCCTGTGTGTTTCTAAGACTCACTTTTTATGGGAGTGAAAACCATCCTATTTCTTCTACAGAGCAGCTGATGATATGCTACCAGGCATGGGGATACTAAAAAAAAAGATATGGTTATGTCACATTTTTTAGGTGGTGGTGTCAGAATTAAGAATCCAATGATGCTTCTTCTGGGTCCCTATCCTTATTCACTCCTGTTTATTGCCTCTGTGGAACCAGGGTTTCTGAGGCTGTCAATATTTACTGGAATACTTAGCCTCATCCTTCTCCTGAAAAGTTATGATTGGGTTTGAACTGGTTACCTTCTGCTTAGCAATCCAACACAAACACAATCCTGTAATAACAGTGCTCAATTAGTAGTCCTAGTGGTGAAATGGCTTGCAAATTGAGTCAGTAACTCAAAGATCAGCAGTCTGGACACCCAGGTAGGCCACAAAAGAAAGATATGACTTTTGTCATATTTAGTTGGATGGTTATTTTAGTTTCTTTTTAGGTTTTTATGAATAGATAGACATGCTGACTAAATGAGTGTGTTAAAGGGAGGAGAATAGTCATATATACATGAGACACATATCCTTTAAATGTATTTGCACACGAACATTTACCTTTTCTGTAGCTATATCCACTGTGATGCACATGGTGGTCAAAATCATGAAAACTTCTTAGACATAACAAGATACCTTGGGAAAATATGCTGCTGAGTCTGTGTTTTGAGGCCCATAGTCTCAGAAGACACCATAGTCAATTGTCATTATAATATAGTCCATGGAGTGTGAAGTCCTAATAGCATATGACTACTCATTGATAGTGCAACTATTGGTCTTTCCTATCTGGAGGGAAAATGGTGAGAATCAAAGTCACAAGGAAAGAATTAGTCTAATAGATCATGAACGCATTAGTCTTCACAATCTTGAGAGCAGAATTAGAGGCTACCACTACCAACTGCTCTGAAAGCAAAAGCAAAAGCAAAAAATTCTGGATGGAATGGGAGAAAGGCATTGCATAGAATCCAAAATAGTGAAGGACACCAGCCTTGCTGATTGGATCTAACTGGTGGCACTCTCAAGTCTAATGTTAGTGGTCACCTTTCATGTCTGGAACTGAACTCAATTTTCAGCTCTTAAAAAACAAAGGTCTAGGACTGAGCCCTGGTGGTGTAAGTGGTTGAGTATGGGACTGCGGCCCACGGGCTTGGCGGTTCAAATCCAGCAGCTGCACTCAGGGGCAGCACTGGGTAGTTCCCACAACCCACAGAGGGCAGTGAGGCTGAAAACAAAAACAAAACAAAACAAATGTCTATAAAATGAAAATAACACAATTGATGTATGCGCATCTTAGAATAGTTGACCATTTGGGATTAAGGGAGCAGTATGCCCTCAAGAACAAAGTTCCAGAGTTTAAGAAAGAAGGAGAACTGGAGACAGGATACACATGTAAGAGAAGGGATGTTGCCCAAGGTAACCATTGAGGACATGTAGGAGCATGATCAAGTGTGGTGAAGAAAGCAGATGGTGCCCAGCTATCAAAAGATATAGCATCTGGGGTCTTAAAGGTTTGAGCATAAACAAGCAGCCATCTAGCTCAGAAGCAACAAAACCCACCATAAAAGATAACTTGCCTGTGTGATTGTGATGGGTAGATTTGTTATGCCAACATGGCCACAGAAGATTGGTGGATCTGTTGTGACGGCACAGCCAATGAGCGCGCAGGATGAGTTGAGGGGCGGATGTGGGAG
>PVJH01002165.1:66666-177901 GCA_004026705.1 Nesogale talazaci | reverse complement strand
TGTCAAATAAAAAAGAATATTTACACAAACACAAGAATATACCATGGCATGAAAATGTATAGAACATACCAAAAATGTCCATGATTGCTTATTGGGTCACAAGTCACATTCAGCAAGTGTGTGAATTTAAGATCTGCACTTATACTCAGGTTTCTTCACCTCCAATAATGATGGTGGTTAGTTACCATTAAGTTGGTTCTCTTTCATGGGGACCTCATGTGTACAGGGTAGGGCTTCCAAAGCTATATGCCTTCAGATTACCAGGAATGTCTTTTGAGGGACATCTGGATGGGCTCAACCTGTCAACCTTTCAGTCAGTACTCAAGAATGTAAGTATTTGCACCACCGGGGGAATGATGCCGGAATGTTTTACTCAACTCCAGACCTACAAGAAACACTCTTAGCTTTTCTTCCTCTCTCATCCTCAAGATGTACGGGTTCATTCAATCAAGAATAAGAATGTGAACATCTTCAGAGGTCTTTAGATCAATGGGAAGAGAAGGTAGAAAGGGGACAGAAACAGCCTCCATCTGCACAAAGTTAATAAATGTATTCTTCATGATCACTTGAAGATACTCAATGTTTCAGCTTGCTGGTTGGGCTTAACATTGTAAGCTCAACAAGTTATTTGAGCTTCAAAATTACACTGGAATGTGTTTATATAATGAGGGAAGGAGCTGATATGGAGGGAGACTTTAAAAACTAGTATCACTACGTTGTTCTGAAATTTAAAATTAATCATAGACAAATGTATCTATGAGTTACAGAAAAATAGTTTAAAGACATGTGGAAAGGTGCATGATAGAGAGAGAATCCCATATGTAAAGAGTGCTCAGAAATATCTCACTAAGCAAGAGTACTAGGCAGTCAGCTGACTTTCTGTCCTAGCCGTGAACTATTTGTGGTACCCTATGAAAGAAAAGGTATCAATCATAATGTTTTAATGCCTCTCACCAACCCCCATCAGAAATATCTTCTCACCGGGCCTGAAAATTGTTGTAACGGATAGAAAGCTGTTGAGTCTTACAGAAAAAATACAGTGATAGTTATGCATGCTTTAATTTAAGGCTCAAAACATTTTCAAAAGAAAAGGTGAGGCTTGAGGTGAACAGAGTGACTATAACTTCAGTATGATACCTTTTGACAGAAAAACATAATCACATATACAATGTATATACACATGCATCTATCTTTGTTTATTGTCTTGATGTTTCTGTTGTCTGTGTCTTTAAATCTATTCCAACTCAAAGAGACCTTCTAGAACAGGGTAGAACCATCCAGAAAACTGGATTTTTCTAGACTACCATCTTTAAAAGAACAGATCAGCAGGTCTTTTTTCCAGAGAGCTGGATGGTGCATTGTCTACAACATCAAACCCATCACCAGAATTGAGGAACAATCAAGATGCCATGTTTCCCTGCGCCATATATATTTTTCTCTGTCCTGTCCCTGGCAAGTATTAAAGTGCTCTCTATCACTATAGATTGGCTTGTATCCAGATAGATGGGGCACTACAGTAGATTCTCCTATATGCCTGTCTTCTTTTACTCAGAATGTGTTAGTCTGTTGACTAGAGAAACAAATCCAGCACACTAATACATATGTGAGAGAGAGCTTTATATTCAAGAGTGAATGTATATTAATAAAGTATCCCAGCTCAGTCCAGATCAAGTCCATGAGTCCAATATTAGCCCAAAGTCCTTTTCAGACTCACAAAATACATGCAATGACGCCAAATGCAGGAAGATCACAGGCCAGTGGGTGGGAAGTCTTATAGATCCTTTGGCATTGTAAGCATCTTAGTGCTTGCAGGGGTCTCTATGTGCCTTCTCCGGTTCCAGATGTCTGACTACATCTGGGTAGGCCCATGTGGATTTTACAGGGTGCAGGGTCTATCAGCATCATGCTATGTGTCTTGTTAGGAGAGCATCTCCAAGGGAAAGAGCTGAGAAAGAGAATCTTGCCTCCAAGGAGGAAAGACAGGACTTCACAGAATTCTCAGAAGATGGCTATGCCCACACAGAGGTCTCATCGGCTATACAATGATTGACAGTTTAGACCCCTCCCCCCACCACCGTCCTCAAATTAACACCATATTATGCACCCAGAATAATGCTTCTGAGATTCATTCCTGTGCTAATCCTATCAGGAGGCACTTTCTCTTAGTAGTATTCCATTGACTGAAATAGCATGGGGAGTTAGGGATTTCCACCTCCCACACAGTCAAAAATCCATGTAAAATACATGGCTGACCCTTGAACAACATGGGGGTTGAACTGTGTGGACCCACATACATTCAGATCATTTGCTATTGCAGTGAGCTTGGGTGTTCCAAGATTCCATAATAGCATCTAGAAGGAAAAAAAACAGACATATAATTGAGCTCCCACAGTTTAAACTCATGTTCAGTGGACTACTGCACTACAATTCACTCATCATTCACCAGTGGATGGCTGTTTGAGTTGCTTCCAGTAAATACCTGTGAGTTCAATGGCTTGCTCATATGGCTGGTGTATGCCTCACATTCTAAGAATATGGTGGTTTTGACAAGTGGTTGCATCATTTTATAGTCCCTTTGGCAATATATGTGAGTGTCTGTCAAGCCATATGCATAGCCAGCACTTGGTATTACCAGTCTTTCTTAATTTAAGTCATTCTAGTGGTTCATGGTCATATCTCAACCGATGTAGAAAGAATTTCCTTTCAACAAAATCCCCAAGTGCTTTCTATGTATCATGAAGCTCAAGAAGCACAGGGAGAGAACTCAAAGAGATGAAGATTGAATAAAGCTAAAGAAAGGCATGGTGAAAATAGCTGTCAAGAACCCCAAAGCACAGTGGAATGGGTAAGAACTATGCATTAGTAAGTGACGCCAATCCATATGGTTGGGTGGGTACTTTCTTAAGATCAGCACCAGGCACGTGTTGGACATCTTTAATGGATCATTTCTTTCTTAAAATAGCATGTTCTTTTTATTATTTTGCAAAAACAGAGATAATTTAAAGAAGAAACTATAATTTACCATAAACCCATGCTGCAGACAATTAGCACAGCATTGTGATGCTATATTAATTTTCTGCTGTTTCTGTAACAAATTACCACTAACTCAGTGGCTTACAGCAACATAAATTTATTATCTTATAGTCCTTGAGTTTAGAAGTCTGAAATGGTTTCACTGGGCTATGATTGAGACATCAACAGAAACTGTGTTTCTTCTTGGCAGCTTTAGGGGAAAATCTAGACCATGGCCTTTTTCAGCTCCTAGATCCTGCCAGAAATTCTTCTGTCATGGCCCCTCTTCTTCTTCCAATCCAGCAATGTCATCACCCTGGTCCTTGCTGCAATTATCAGGTCTCCTCTGACCCTCCTTCTTCTCAGTTCTGATTGAGATTACATTTAACCCACCTGTCTAGCAGCGTTCTCTTCCTATCGCTCTATTCTTTGGTGAATCATATCTGCAAAGGTCCTTTGTCATGTAAGGTCACACAGTCACAGGTTTCATAGATGAGCCATTGGCAGCTTTAGGAGGTCGTTATTCTGCCCACCACAGACACGGTTTCTTCCATACTCTTTTTCTCCCCAACATGGAAGGAGTTTAAATAGAACTCCTTTCAGAATTACTTTAAAACCATCCATCCCCTTCCTTATGGTAAGAAAGTCTCCCACTTCCCCTTCTTAATAGCCCAAGAGGAAACCTGAAGAGGCCAAAAGAGATCAATTAGTCCACATGGTAATAAAGCACAGCTGTAATAATAATAGTGCTTAGAGAACCTCTGGACTAGGCAAATAGTCAACTCCCTTGGCTACAAAAGGAAGGGTTGATCGCTTGAGCCCATCCAGAGGGTCTTTGGAAATGCCAAAATACTCACTTTGGAAAACCCTGTGGAGTGAAGTTCTCATGGTTCTCGGGGTTGCCATGAGTCAGAATTAACTTGATAATGGAGAGTTTTAATAATGATTAGCCAAAGGTTGAAGCTGTCAAGGATTTTGTCTTGCTTGGCTCCACAATCAGTCCTCCTGGAAGAGCAGCCAAGAGATTGCACAACACACTGCGTTGTGTGAATCTGCTGCACAAGACCTCTCTAAAGCATTGAGAAGCACGGTGGTGACTGGAGAGTAACGTGCACCTGACACACATGTCATATCTTCAACTCCCTCATATGCACACGGAAGTTAGACATCGAATAATAAAGAGCAGAATGCATTTGAATTACAGAACAAAGATTATTGACAGTCCCATCGACTACCAAAAGAACAAACCAATCTATGTTGGAAGGAGTATGGCCAGAACGCTCCTTAGAAGCAAGGGTGTGGAGACTTCCTCTCACGTCTTTGGACATGTTATCGGGAGAGGCCGGACCTTGGGAAGGAACAACATGCTGGGGAGAGGGGCTGTGAAAAAGAGGAAGACCTTTGACCTTTGACGAGGTGGATTGACACAGTGGCTTCATCAATGGATTCACACATAAGGACGATTGTGAGGAAGACACAGGACCAGACAGTGTCCCATTCTGTTGTACAGAGGTTGCTAGGATCTGGAACCCACTTGATGGCACCGAACCATGACCACAGCAACAGCATTTACTGCATCCCTAAAGCTAACACTGTTCTATGTGCCTCACGTGTGCTCATTTAATCCTTAAAACAACTGTAGAGCATCTCAAAGGATGCCGGGTGACACTGTCAGTCAGGCACCCGACTGCTAATTACAAAGTTGAGGATACAATCCACTAACCTCTCAACAGAAGATGAGATTGCCAGATCCTGTGAAGATTTGCAGTTATAGAAACCTGACGTTGGTTTTCTATGCATCTGAATGGACTCTATGTCAGTGGATTTTATCATTTCAAGATCCCTTGGTGGCACAGCGGTGGTTCAAACCCACCAGCCACTCCACAAATGAGTGATACGGCAGTCTGCTTCTATAAAAATCCACAGCCTTCACAACCTTATATCCCATCTATTGCATAAGGTCGCTGTGGGTTAGAAGTCACTTGATTGAAATGTGTTTGGGTCTAAGTGTCGTCATTCACATTTTATAGGTGTTGAACTGCGGTCACGTTTAAAAAAAAGAAAAAGGGAAAAGAAAAAACTTCCCAAGATCATTCAGCTAGGGAATTTCAGAGGTCAGATCCAAACCCAGATGATGTGGCTCCAGTCTTCGTTCACTGAAGATAACTGAGAAGGAAAAGAACCTTGGAGGTGGGGAGGATGGAGGAGCTTGGGGAAGGGGATGGGAATGGAGAAGGTGAACTGAATTGGACTGTTTTCAAGACAAAATGGGCGATGAGAGAGCAAGAAATAATTAAACCCGCTACAGGAAGGACTTGGTCTTTTCAGAAAGCTACTGAGAGAGGGGATGTTTAAGAAGTTTTTCCATACGATGACAGGGAGTCTTCCTTCCTGGTAACCAAAAGAAAACTTTAGGAAGCAACATATTTTGTCGGAGTGTATGCCACGCGATCTCTTTCTTTTTGCTTCTGCTTTGCATTTTGCTGAGGCCAGCCTGAAGGTGCGAGGAAGGAGGCCTCCTTTAATCCCGAGACCTATATTAGTTCTTGTCGCAGCAGCTTTTGATTTGCTTCCTGCTTTTCCCTTCTTTTTTAAATGCTATATCATGAACATTTTCCTGCAATAAACATATTTTTCAAAACTGTGACTTGAATGGCTGCCTCACATTTGTCATCGGAATGCCCCATAACTGTTTGTGAAAGCGACAGTAATTGTGTGGTGCCGGGATGAATGGCCTCATTGAAGAACAGAACTATCCTTGCAAAGGGAGGTGGTATTTGCTTCTCATGCCCAGTTGAAATAGAGTTTCCCAGCCATGCAGTGTGGATTCAAAGGAAGGTATTTCCTGAACAAAGTCCTCGAGGGCAAAGTCGTGATGACTGTGAGGTCTCAAGACCCTCAGTTGCTACCCCAAAAGATGGATGTTCAAACCCATGTAGAAGTGCTTCTCAAGAAAAGCCTGCTGGTTGACTTCTGAAAAGTCAGCCATTGAAATTCCTGGAGGGCACCGTTCTAATCTAGCCTACATGAGGTGGCCGTGAGTTTTCATGGACTTGAGGGCGACTTGTTACCAATTGGCCTGCAGGGATTATGAGGCATATCTTCCTTAGCTGGTAGGAAAACAGAAGGTCACAGATAAGTGACAATGTGAATTCCGTATACCGTGTTGGCCAACTATTGCTAGGCATCAACACTAGCACATCTGGGCTTCATTGGATTTCCGAAAAGTGTCTGAGAGAACCCTACAGAACTAGAGCCTGAGTCAGGTGTCTGTCACTTCCCTTGCTCTGCCTTGTAGGGCTCAACCCCCTGCCCTCACTGGCTTTTGGGTTTTGAGCACTATGCCCATCACGGCTACACACCCCATCAGTTGATCATTTGAGTCTGCTAGTGCACTTTCTGCCTTGGTGTTTAGACATGGTTTGCAGGGAGGAAGATGGAGGACAGTAGCCATGTAATGTAGGTGATTTTTTTTCCCCGCAACCTTTTTATTGGGAATAATTTTAGATTGACAGGAAAATCACAAAATTCATAAGTGTTCCCATATCCTCACACCCAGCTTCTTCATTTCTAACATCGTGTATTATCATGGTCCCTTTGCCCAAATGAGAAAGTGACAGGGGACGTTGGTGCTAGTTGCCACAGAGTCCCTTTTGGATGTCTTGGCATGGAGTAGATCTTCCCCATGGTATTTCCTAGGCTGCCCTTTTTGAAGTGATTTTTTAAAACTTTTTATTTTGTTGTTGTTGTTGAGGATGTACACAGCAAACCCGGCACCAATTCAGGGGCTTTTGTAGGGACAATTGAGTGACATTGACAACCTTCTTCAAATGGAGGAACCCCTCGTCCCCTCCTTGCCTGAGTCTTTTTCTATTATGTGCTTAAGCTCTGTCCTGCTGGGTTTCCATCTCATCTTAAGTCGCTGCCGTCAATTTGATGCCATATAGATAGTTCTTAAGAATGCATAATGCTCCAGGCAGACGTCTATTTTTACAAGTTCATCAAAACTACTGTTGACTTTTAAGATGGCTTTAGAGGATATTTTTTGTTTGGGTTTGAAGAGGATCCCAAGGCAATGCTTTCCTACCTCTGGGACAGCAGAAAGGCTAGAAACGATGGGGGTTTGAATTTCTGCTCTACCTTTACTCTTTTTTGATCAGGATTCTTCCATCAAAATGTTCCGCAATGATAACCAGTTCTCTTGGTCTCATTCCAAGGAGGTAATGAGCCACGCATTCCATAGCCTCCTCCGGCTCCTACTCTTCTTCCTCTGGTGATCCAGGTGAATGAGACAAATTGCTGTGCCTTCAAGGGCTTCTGGCAAACTTTCAAGACCCCAGACATTAGGCAAAAAAACAAAACAAAACTAGGAGGTAGAACAGAAGCATTAAACACATTACTAGTCCAATTAACCAGCCATCCCCTGAAATCAAGACCCTGAACCTCCAAGCCAAAGAACCAAATCCCAAGAGGTATTTAGCTGTATATACCTTCAGGTAAGGTTTTTACAGGGTTCACAGCATTTTAAAGTAAAAATATTTATTATTGGCTGTTCTCTAGCTGTACTCGTATGTATACTATTTCTACATTCAGAATTGCCTATAAATTAAGATGCTTATTACTAAATAAGGTAACCACTAATTAGGATAGGCTGAGCCTATCCTAACTGAATCATAAAAAGGACAAGAAATAAAATCTCATACCCTTGCATTAGAAGTTGAGAGTGCCAAGATCTTAGGGAAAAGTGGTAATCACTTATTACTTATTATAATTCATTAAGCTTGTAGGAAATATTTAGATACTTAATTGGCATTTAACAAGATAGCTATAGAGAGTAAATGAGACATTAAATTCTCTTCTTAAATGCCCATTAGGTTTGCTTTAGAAATTAATTGATATCTAATTCATTGGCTATCAACTATTTTATCCTTTGCCAGCTGAGAAGTTCAGCATATTAGTGATAAATAGAGGCTGGAAAAGTGGGGACTCATACTCACTGAACTCTGTTCAATCAGATTTAAAAGGCAAAGTTCCTCATAGTGTCTTAGTCTCACCAGTGAGAACATTGTGGTTAGGTTTGGGGAAAAAGGGATTCTGGTCCCATGTGCAG
The DNA here is from genome assembly GCA_004026705.1 of Nesogale talazaci. Taxonomy (NCBI): domain Eukaryota; kingdom Metazoa; phylum Chordata; class Mammalia; order Afrosoricida; family Tenrecidae; genus Nesogale; species Nesogale talazaci. Next base: position 169,779 of record PVJH01002165.1, on the reverse strand, counting down.
TCATACCTTCCAAATTCTGTTAGCCAAAGTCAATGTGAAACCAGTCATTGATTCATCAGAAGCACGTGGGGTCAGAACAACTCTGGGTGAGATACTGGTGAAATATCTGCACATGTTTAAATTAAAATTACCAAAACCAAACCAGTTCCCATCACATTGACTTTGAGTGATGGTGACCCACTGTGCAGCTAACTTTTTGAAAGAACATCACTGGCATCTCTGAGTGCCCTCAAACCTTTCCACCTTCACATCAACCATTTGTGCTACTTGGGCGCTCCTACCCGGTGCCATCAAGGCCACTCTGATTCATAGTAACTCTTCATAGAATTTCTGTGGCAGGAAATCTTTATGAGAGAAGATGGTCTCATCTTTCTTCCTCAGGGTGACTGGGATTTGAACTGCCAACCTTGAAGTCAGCAGCCCAACACTCACCTGACAACCCCACTAGAGGTTCTATCACAGTCATACGAAATCCACAAGTAAATCCACCTCCATAGGGCATCCTGGTTGCCACTCAATTTTTTAAAAAAGGTGCTTCCAATATCTTCTTATCTTTGTCTCTTTTCTACTATGGCCACTCTGTGATGGTCTCCAAAATGACAGACATGCCACCCATATCTGGGCCCCCAAAGCCATAGCATCATTTGGCATTTTATCTTGACTGGAAAATACAAGGCTGATGAAGATCAGGGGGAGGAACCTTCAATGTGGATTACAACTTAATGTAAACACAACACAAATCTCCACAACTCGGCCAACAGATAGCATCAAGATAAAGACTGAAGTTGTCAAGGGTTTCATCTTGCTAGGATCCACAATCAATGCTCAAGTGATCAAGTGACAGATTCCCATTAAGTCTATCTGCTGGGAGAAAGGGGCCTCTTGAAAGTGTGAGAAAACAAGGATTTATTTTGAGAACTAAGATGCACTGACCCAGACCATGGTATTTTAAATTGCCTCATATGCATGTGAAAGTTTGACATTGAATAAAGAAGACCAAGAATCGAGGCACTTGAATTATGGTGCTGGTGAAGAATATTGAAAGTACCACGAATGCCAAAAGAACAAACAAACCTGTTTTGAAAGAAGTACAGCCAGAACGCTCCTTATAAGCAAGGATGGCAAGACTTCATCTCACGCTCTTTGGACATATTGTCAAGAGAGACCAGTCCCCGGAAAAAGACAGCAGGCTTGGTAAAGTCAACAGACATGAAAAAGAGCAAGACCCTTGACAAGATTGACTGACACAATGGCTGAAACAATGGGCTCAAGCCTGAGTACAATTGCAAGAAATGACATAGGATCTGGTAGTGTTTCCTTCTGTTGTACACAGGGTTGCTATGAGTTCTAACAGACTTGACAATATCTAATAACAACATATAATGATTTTTATAAGCTGCAACTCTTTTCCTTCTTTGGGTGAATGGAAAGTTCCTGGGGATAAATTTTGCCTAATGTACCTTAGCGCCAACTTTCAGCACAGTGAAATTCTAGAAATAACTCAAATTAATACTGTACTCAATGTAAGAGAAGTGTCCAAGTCCTTTACATAGTGACACAGGAGAGTTTCTTACAAAAGGCAATGTACTGTCAGTGATGGGAGGTAAGCATCTTGGGAAACCCGGTGTTCTTGCTCCACATCCTACTGGTAAATCTTGCCTACAAGCCAACAAAGTAGTTGGACTTTCTGTTAATTCAGCCAAATGTAAGATAATCAATGAACCGACATGTTGTCTCAGTGGTGTTTCCTGTCTTTTCATACTATCTTACAGGGTCCAGCATGGTAGAACTTTGCATATAGTGTCTTTAGCTTTTTGTGTGTGAACAACAAAAGAGATGGCCCTACTTGTGTCTGGTTCTCAATCATCAATGAATAGAAGAACCATCTGGAAGTCTCTTTTAGCGTATCAAATATGCCAGTTCCCATTGTTCCTGCCCTACTTTATCTCAGGACATTGATTCATTAGGCATGGGTCAGGAGGTTCCGGAACTCTCCGTAATTAACACATAATGCTCCAGACTAGACACCTGTGAGTGGTGCAAACAAATAATTCAGCTTATAACCAAAAGTTTTGAGGTCAAGTTCACCCAGAAGTGCTCTGAAAGAAAGGCCTCGAGACCAATTTCAAAAAAAAAGCAACCCTTATGTCACATAGTTCTACTCAGACATCTACTGGATTGGATGAGTGAGAGCCAACTCAATGGCAAATGTCTTGGTTTGATTTTAATCCCCAGATTCGTCCCAGCCCCAAGGATGCCAGTGCAGCTGGTGCATACACTATATTTTGAATAACAACCCAGTAAAGAAATTAGGTTTCTCAACAAATTAGATGAACTTCAGATAATATAGTTATAAGAGTACTTTACTGGCCTTTCTCCCAGAGTTGAAAGGTTATTTCCAATTGCTTTTCTCCCTTATCCCAGGGCTAGCTAGCCATGGCATGTTGATTTCAAACTTTCCTGAAGTATACTCAACTGATAAATAGCTTTTACAGCCAGTAACAAGAGAGGGACATCTTTGCTGTCATCATACAAGAGGTCATACGTAGGTCCTACTCTATGAATCCAGAGAGCATGTATGCGACTTCATGATGGAGAAAGGAAAGGAAAGAAGTAGAAAGTCCCTAGAAACAAGGCCCCAGAATTCCTCAGTTTTCCCAAAATGATTGACATGATGACAACCTCAGACAGCTTAGAACCAAGTTCATTTTCACAGGTTATACAAAATTCAAAGTATAAGAGACAACATAAAGCCTTTGACCTTTGGTGAAGTAGGCATGATGCCATAGTCAGTCAGTAGCAGCATGGCTGATTCCTTTCAAGGGAGGGTGCCACATGAGCACCCCAAGCACATGATGGCCTTTCCCATTTCTGCTGCTCTGTTCATCCTCACAGGATGAGACACTGTGCAACTCTCCCCTTTATCACCATTGTGGTAGCACATCATCTGCTGTCAACGTGAGATTTACACATGAAGGGGTGCAGTTGAGCCTAGCGGCCAGGTCACAGCTTAATGATCTCATTTGGAGGTGCTAAGGATATCAACAGGTCACTGGAGACAGGACTCATGCTGACTCTCTGGGAGATAGTGCAGCTGACAAGACACATGAAACTACGTTAGTACCCTGAGCTGGAGGAGCCCCGTGAAGACCCCTGTCAGCTCTGAGATGCTTACAGCGCCACTGGATCCCCAAGACTTTCCACCCACGGGCCTGTGATCTAATCATGATTCAAAAGCTCAGAGTCCATAGGAGGTGATTCTAAAGTAAAACTGGTGACTAGACTGGGATGGATGATTGATGCAAAGACCTCCAATATTTAAAATAGAGAGGAGGCAGCTTTTACTAATAGGAAAGGGGCATAAATGAATCCCAAAGGGGGTTCATTTTTGGCCCACTTAGAGTTGCTTGCAATGTTACAGAACACAATGAAAGGAGCAACTCTTATCAGAAGCCAGGAAACCTTAATAAATACACAACACAAATCAATACTCTCATGACGCAACACATGCCTGTTAGATGGGTTAGGTGCAAAATGGAGACAGGAAGGAAATGCACATGAAGAGAAAATAGAAAAAGGTTCCTCTCTGGAGAATCACTGTCTAGACTAAGTATTGGAAAATTTGTTGTTGTTGTTGTTGTTTTTAAAGGACCAGATAGTAAGTATTCCAGGCATTGCAGGGAATAAGATTTTTGTAGTAACTATACCACACTAGCGTTAGAGTACGAAAGTGGAAGCAGAAAACATGCAAATGAATGAGAAGGACTATATTGTAATAAAATTTTATTCACAGAACCAGACGGTGGACTGGATTTGACCCTGGAGTGATAGCTCTTCTACCCCCTGTGTAGAGGAAGATAAGATATGACATAACAGCATAACATAACACATGGTTTTATTCCTACTAGAGTCCTGGTGGTGTAGTGGTTATGAGTTGGTCTGCAATCCCCATGATTAGCAGTTCGAAACCATCAGCAGATTCATAGGAGAAAAACTGGACTCTACTCCCATAAACAGTTACAGTCTCAGAAACCCACAGTGGGGATGTCTTACTGGGGAATACAGAAAGAGAGGGGGGGTGAGTAGACTTTCTGGAAAAGGAATAAATATTGAAATGATTAGCAATTATGATGTGTTAATGGAGCCGTGGTGGTGCTGTCCGATAATCACTGGAATGCTGAATTACGAAGCCATCCATTCAAACCGACTAACAGCTCCAAAGGTGACAGATGAGGCTAGAAGCAACTTTTCTCTGACCTGTAATTCACTATGAGTTGGAATTGACTTGATGACAGTGGGTTTCTATTTTATTACCCGCAAATGTGGCTGAGCATACTGGAGCAACGTTAGGAAAATCTCCTTACAGTGGTTTCTCGTGCTTCAACAGTTGTCATTGAGATTCAGAAGGTTGAATTTGCTAAGATTCATATCCCCATGAACCAACAGAAGTTCCTAGTCTCTCAGCTAGCCTGAAGCTTTGGGGTTGCTCCTCTTCCACTGTGTGTCTGTGGGTGAGAGGCTGGTAGAAGAAAGAGAGTAATGCCATGGGTGACACCATTTACCAAGAGAGAAACATCTAGGAAACATGAAGAAGGCCAGGAAAGATTCCAGTTAGCTCATTTTCAGACTTAAAGGAGAATAGGGCCTTCAGGAAACAATTAGATGCAGGTGTTAAAGCTCAGAGATGATATCCAGAGCAAAATCACCTCCAATTAGGGCTGCCCTCACTGTCTCCATTTGAGAAATAAATAAGCCAAAGACAGACACTTAGTGTATGCCCACTTGCCAATGACATGAGGATAAGGATGAGAAAAGGTATTATATTATTCAAGAACTCTTTGGTTGCAAGTGACAAGGAGAAACCTTATTTGACTTATGTAACAATAACAATCAAACCTTTATTCTTATCCCTATGTTTGTATCTAAATCTCTTCCCTCTTGCCCCTGAGCAGACAGGTTCCTTCATCTGTCAGTGAGGCTCTCAGGATTCATAAACCAACAGTTTCATGACTCTGTGAATATATGCCCATGTACACTATCCTACTTTTGCTCCTCTACAGAGCCCTTCACAGATAGTGGAGAAGAAGAAAACAGAGGTGCTAGACCAACAATCTCTGTTGGATCCAGAAAAGGCCAGAATGAAGAGATGACAATGACAGCAAAAGAGAAAGAGGAGGAGGAAGGGGAGGAGGAGGAGGAGGAGGAAGAGGAGGAGGAGGTAGGGAGAAAGGGAGGGAGGAGTGTCTGACATTTGTCTGCATCTGAAACAGTCTTCAGCACTTGAAAAACAGGTTTTCACACATATCACACACATAGAGAATCACATAAACACTTAGCCCAAACACAAACACACAAGAATATACAAACACAAAGAGGTTAACAAAAATACAGGAATGTGTTATGACTAGAGAGGTTAAGGACATGAAGCAAACATGTGAAGTCGATTGGGCATAAGATGATAGGGAATGGCAGGGACTGTTAAAGTATGGGTTCCATCCAAAGCCACCCATATTCCTTGTGTATAGCCAAAAGACCCACATATGGGGTCCAGATATGACTCATGGTTTCTCAGTTTGGAGCTCACGGAAACCCTATATAGGCCATGTCTTAATAGTTTACATAATAGTGAATTCCTGGGAAACCAACCATAATTGCAGTGGTAGTCAAAGAAACCAGCTAATTCTGGCTGACTGATACTCAGCCCAAAATTAAGCCTCCCCATCCTCTTTGCTTGGGAGAAACTGGGAGAGAGACTGGATCTGTGTAGACTGGCGAATGGGTGACTGGAGGACATCCCAATTCTGCATGGACCATAAATTTGAGTCAACCAAGAGTCAAAAGTGAATGGAGTATCCTGGGCCAGGACTACACTGCTCAGTGCTAAGCCCTGGCTTAGGTCCAACAGCTGGACACCTTCTTCCTGTCACAATGCAAAAGCACCATGGTATGTAGCAAAAGCCAATAAACAATGATCTCCCTGGTGCACAGGTCAACACGGGATCACCACGTATCTCTTTTAAGAGATGAGCAGTTGTTTTCACAAATCTAGAGAAGCCGCAAGAAGGAATGCCCATCCATGTGGCCCGGAGGAGAGAGAAGCCACACACCCAACCCTCACCTAACAGCCATCGAGCCGATGTCAACACATGGTGCGTCACCCACTCTACCACCAGGGCTGCTTCAAGCAGAGAGCTGCTAGTCACACATTAAGACCCAGACCAGAATCTTCTGTCGTCTTGCCAGAGAGCAGTCCAAGCATTGAACTGAAAAGGCTCCCAAAGGTGGGATTCCAACCTCAGAAACTCAGAGAGGAAAAAGGCTCCTTAACATTAAGGAAGAGTCTGATCCTGGGTGCAGAGTTAGCAGGACGGATTGCTCAGCTGGTGACAACTGGAGGGCATGGGCGCCTGCTGCTGTGGCCTGCCCCACCAGTCATGCAAGTAACCCCAAGAACTCGGCTGCTATGGCAATTCCCAGTCAGCATGGAGGGTGATAAACCATCAGTGACAAATGCAGTGCGACCAGGTGGGAACTCCCCCCTGAGTCATAACACCTCCTCCTCACACATTCCTGACTTCCTCCTGTGCCACCCTCCTCCCTCTGGTGGGGACCTGTGCCTCCTTCCTTCCTCGGAGCTCTGCACAGGTACACCACTGCGAGTCTGTCTCCCAGAGCCCCGCGGCACTGAGGGGGTTAATCTTGTCATGTCAAGCCGCTCCTCAGATGCCAGACCAACTCAGCATCAATTTGACACAGATTTCTTTGGGGGAATCTGGGTTAATCTTTCTGAGTGGGCTGTCCATTTGATAGACGGGAAGTAGTTCTGGAGACGGCCGGTACACCTCCTCCGTGACTCCCTCCCCCAGCCCTTGTCTCGGAATTAAATATTTAAAAGGGCAATTAAATTAAAAAAAAAGCAATCTGATGTTTACAGGCCCTCATAGGTAATTTATAAATGCTGCATTCCGTTTTGCTTAAAGAATTTAATTTGGATGGAGGCTTCCATGGAGACATGGGACCTGGATCCGGATGCCCCCCGGGACAGGCATTGAAAAATGCAAAAGGTTTGGCTGACATCCTTGACTGGGGCAGAGAAGGCTACCCAGTTTCCTATGATTTTCTCTGACTCTCTTTGCATATGTGTAAGTAAACTACCATAGATAAGAACTACATATGCTTCTGCTTTTAGGTCTTGATATAAGTAAATTCATAGCGGCGTAAAAGTCTAAGGACTGAAATGGTGCTGGATCAAATTGCAACAGTTACCCTGGATTGGATCCCGGAGCAGAAAAAAAGTGGACAGCTGGGGGGAAAACAGAGGCAATCCAATGGAACCAGGAGTTCAACCAATAGCCAAGTGCCAATGTTCATTTTTTTAAATCAATTGATGGGCACCACCATGATGTTCCAAGATGGCGAAGCATTCACGTGAAGGGCTAGCCGTGATTCTCCATACTGCCTTGGCACATTTTCTGCAAATCTAAAGTTGTTCCGAAATAACAAGTCCACCTGTCAAAAAACCAAAAAGGTGCTGGAGATGGTTATTCTAGTTCCCCACAATTCTTTGATCCGATAATCTGAAAAATCGGTATGTCCGCGTGACCGTATTACTCTGACAGAGTATCCCGGGTACCTTCGTTGGTTTCTCTTGCCCTGATAACCACAAGATCAGCAGATAAAAACCACCAGTCACTTCTCGGGAAGCAAAGGGAGTTTTTGACTCCTAAAGAGTTACAGTCACAGAAACACACAGAACCGGGCCCACATGGGTTGCCCAAGTAGTGTTGCCCGGAGTCAGAATGGACGCAATGCCAGCGCGCATGGAGGGTTTGGGAGGCACCACTCAGCCGTGAGCACAGTTCGCCCTCATTTTGCTCACACTTACTCAACCCTTAGTAGGCTTCCTCATGGGTAATTCTGTTCAGTGTTAGTGTGTTTATTTAACCATGTTCTGGTTCCCCAGTAGGACGGAAGTCACCTAAGAAGAGGAAATGGGACTGTGGTGGGTTTTCTCATCGTGGATTTCTAGTTCTAACTGAATGTCTGGCCTGACCTGTTGCTAAGCTGATTCCTCCTCCTGGTGACCCCAACTTGGTGAAAGTGTTCTCTGTTGGAGGTCTCTGAAATTAGAGCCTCAGTCCTTTCTCGTGAGACACCTCGGAGTGAAGGCCAACCTCCAACCTTCTGCTGCTTAGTAGTCAAGCAAAATAATCATTTGCACCACTCAGGGGCTCCACCCGGCATGACGTTGTGGCTCTTGTCCTTGGGTGACAGCGAATCGTTCTCAGAATGCAGCATGAAGTAGGTAGTAATAATATTTTGCTCAAGATACTAATTGAAATTTCTCCTTTTCACTTCTATTCCTTCTCCTAAGATCTCCCGAGCAGAGGGCCAGTGGCTTTGACAGGTGTTTAAATAGGCACCAAAGTGATGGAGCCTGGGAAGGAGAACGTGACACATTTCTTCAGAGCATTCCTTCCATGGGGCTGGGAGCATAATGCCAGACCTGTGATTGGTGCTCACTAAATGTCAGTGGCTCACCTATCAGGATAATATTTGACTAAAGGCCAGGAAGACTGTGTGGGATTTGGTTATTAGGGACAAGGGGGGGACCAATCTCAAGGGTGCTGCCGGACAAATTATCTGGGAACCTGGCTGTTAGGTCAACCAAAGGAAACGGAAAGGAGAAGGACAGCATTCGACTTTGAAAGATTTCAAAGGCTGAGCCCTGGTGGCATAAGTGGCTGAGTGCAGTTCAAATCAAGTGGTGGCTCTCCAGGAGCAGCGCTGGGTAGCTCCCATGACCACCAGACGGCAGTGATGCCCCCCCCCCCCAAAAAAGAAAGATTTCAAACCAGTAGTCAAGAAGGAGCACCTAGAATACCTACAGATTGCCTCCCTGTGGATGGGGAGAGAAGCCAGCACACCCCCTCTGGCTCTTGTTCGTCCTGTTCAGTTTGTTCCTCTTTATTTCATTCACTCTACATTGACTTTCCCCCATCTTCCAACAGTGCTGCCGGAGAGAAGAGAATTTCAAACACCCTCTGAAGTTCTGACTTTCTCTGTCCTGTAACTGTCATCATCTCAACACCTCTTAGTTCACTCCACTAAGACAGAAGAAGGAAATAGGATAGAATCACTTGCTAAGGATTCATCATGTATATGTTTTACCTATGTTGAATCCTTCCATATTTCTAGATTTCATTCCTAATTCTGGAGATACGAAGATTAATATGGCATAATCATATTATGCCCAGAACATGCAATTTTGTTGGAGAGAGGAGATACACAAATGAAATCTGCATAATACATGTAAGTATGATGAGAGTTCCATATACAAGATGCTTTGAGGAGCAAGGTTAAGGACTCATTGAGCTTGGAGGAGGAGGAGGACCCAGGCAAAGGGATCTCCTAAAGGGAGAGATGTCTGAGGACAATTATGAGCAACTCTATCCTTCCAAAGGGAACTGTGCAGTCCAGAATTAGCATAAGCGTGAAAGGGTGGGGAGAAATGAGAAAGTAAAGACAATGCCATGAGTGCAAAGGGTGGCAACAAATGTTAAAGTTTTTGAGCTGATAATATTTTAGTAGATCTCCCTTGACTGACGAATTCATTCATTTACTCAACAAATTCTTACTGCAGACCTTGGTATATGCCAAGACTAAGAGCAGGCAATTAAGATGTACAAGTCCAATGCCATGCCTTTTTAAAAATCCCATTTCAGAAGATAAAATACTGGCAACATATTTTGGAATGAACACTGGAAGACCTCCTTCACTGGGATGGTAAAGGCAATGTGTCAGCGTGGCTAAAACACGGGTCTCGGTGGTTTGGTGAGAATTGTGCAAGCATCTTCCCCATTTTGTCATCTGATATGGTCAATCAGTTAAAAGGGGGGAAATCGTTGACAGTGTAGCAACGCAGTCCCTGAGCCTCATTCTCCTTTGACCTCTGGTTCTTGTGAACTGCGCCAGAAGCCTGCTGCCTGATGGGCAGATTGTGGACTCGTCATTTCCAAATCATTCCCCTGCTAGGGTTTGGATCAGGAGAAGCCTGCAACCTGCCACTGACCCACAGATTTTAGATGACCCCTTAGACAATTACATGAACCATTTTCTTGAAATAAATTCTCTCCATATGCTTATGTCCATGTTTCAGGGGTTCTGCTTCTCTACATAACCCAGCTTAAGAAGCCCAGAAAACACTCTAGACCAAAAAGCTTTAGTGCATAGAAATGCTTTAAACAAAAGCACACCAGTTAAAACCCAATCCCTAGATGAGTCCATTCTCATTAGTTATTAGTTATTAGTTATTCTCATTAGTTATTCCTTATCCCCTACCCAATTGTTTATTATTCAAATTTTAAAATTCAGTAGAATATGCTAGCATTTGTCAAAATAAATCTAATATGCTCTCTTTAAAAAAAGTCTCAAGGAGCTTCCCTTGTATATAAATCTCATCACAATGTTCCATATTTGTATTTAACTCTTCTTGATTAGACTTCTATATAATTTACACATTCTATTTCTTGGATTTGTTGCTTGTTTATTTGTTTGTTTGTTTTTGATGGGGCATGGGGAGATTTTCCTTTTTGATTTTAACTTCCTCATGCTAGTCTTATGAATATTTTACTAATCCTAAGTAACTTCTAAAGTTGCTTATTTTGTTCATTTTCATTCTTAATTATATAGCACCAAAGTTATGATTTTGTGGCTAGTGTAATTTTTCAGCATATCCATGATATTTGACATGTACATAGTACATTATTTCCTGATAATTGATGGTGTTCGTTCTTAATTCATTGTCTGTTTAATAGGTGATGTTTTTCATATCCCACAATTAGCTAGTTGTTTTGTTTGTTTGATTTACATTTGTGCTGTCAATTCCTAGAATTTATTGTACTCTGGTTAGAGAATACGAGCTATTGAATGACGACTCAAAGGAGTCCTCATGGCACACTGGTTAAAAAGTTTGTCTCTGAGTAGAGAGAGTGATGGTTTGAGCCCAACAGGCACTGCACAGGAGAGAGGGGTGGACTCTGTGTCTTTAAGAATTTAAAGCTTTGCAAACCTTATAAGGTAGGTCTACCCTGCCCTAGGGGATCACTATGTGTTGTCATCGACTTAACGACAGTGTGTTTTAACTTCTACTCATTAGACCTTATTAAGAATCTCTGTATATGACCAAAAATATGCTAACTCCTGGTAAATATTCGATGAGTGTTTAAAGAAGTATTGCTCCTTACTATCCTAAGATCATTCATATAATCTACCTTATAAATCATGATGTAAACTACTATATATATACATGTGTGTCTCATGCACTATGAAAATATTTTATTTCCTCTCCCAGACAGTTATATTTAAATTTCTGATTTAATTTCTAAATACTTTTGTCATGTATCATCAGCTAATAATACATGCTGAAATGCAATGAATGGAGGATGTACACAGCATCATTTAGGAATAATTTTTATCAGTGTTATTTCAATTATCCTTTTGTGCTATTTATTATGTTATACACTTCGATGATGTCAATTCTCCATTCTTGGCTTATATCTTTTTTTTCTGAAATATGTTTAATAATCTTTTTAAAATCTATCTAGTGAACATTTAGATATAACACTTGAAAATTGCATACAGTTGTATTATTTCTTAAATCAAAATAATTTTCTTTTAATGAAGGGATCTAACAATTTGCATTTTTGTGATAAGCAACAGATCTCCTCTCATTGTCTTTGACTGTTTTCTTCTTGTTTCTATCGAAGGTGCTGAAGCATGAAAACCAAAGGAAATTGTAGAAATGTACCAGATACCTAATTTAAGCTATCGCAAATCTGCTATGTTTTAAAAGTTCTCTCATTATTTGAATTAGGCAAATCTTTGACCTCTATTCTATTACATGGCCCTGGGGTATTAATTAAATGAAGCCACCCATTCATAAGTGAAGCACATTTAATATCTCATGATGCTTTTAATTCCCCCTTCAGACACATGAAAACATATGTAAGTATAATTTTAGAATAAACGGGTCTATTTGTGCAAGACATGAGAAACAATAGAAGTCATAGAGTTGCAACTGCGGTGTCTCATAAAATCAGGACCCTCTACTTGACGCTCATGTGGCAAATCACTGAAATCACTAAAGGAAAGATGGATAAAGATCTTCTAGAACAAACATCACCAGATTCAGCAAGAAAGCTGCCACCTCTGCTGGTTCCTCCTGGTAATGATGCCTCCAGCTCCATCATAGGATGTGAAGGGTTCATCCTCTGAGAGAGATGAGATGAGGAGTGCATTGTCAAACAGTGCGCTGAAAGAAACAGTTTCTTGTGACCTAAATAAGTCCGTATCAAAAGTGCACACACCAGAGAAAATCTGAACAGCCTTACTTTCTATACTTTTCAAACATGTCCAACTTTAATCGATGCAAACTGAGACTTTGAGATTATGAAGATAAATTATTTCTGCATTATTTCCTGCTTTACTTTTACGTGAACATTCTATCATAATCACAGTAGCATACATGATTGGTGCTAACCTCTGTAGTTTAGAGTCTTATCGTTTCCTTCCAATTTTTTAATACTGTGATTTCCTATTCTTTTGGTTGAATCTTTTCCACCAGATGACTTGTATGTGACCTTTTTTCCCTTTTACATGAATATTAACTTTCTGAGCACCTCTGTTTCTGAAAATGGCTTTCTTTGGCTTGTGAACAGGTACACCTATCTTAGGGAAATAAGGACCGCTTTAATCTCAGTGTTTTCTCCCTAAAACTCTGTGGTCAGGATCTCAAAGCATAAAAAAATGAACTCACTGCCATCCAGCCCATCACAACTCATTATGACCTAAGAGGACAGGGTAGAAGGCCCCGGTAAGTTTGTACAGTAGCAGAATGCCAAGGATGACTTCCACGTCAGTAGTCTGATGCATAATAAAAGCAAGAAGAACTAGCGACCTCCAAAGTAGAGAGACCACATTGTTGCTTGTTCATTTTTTGTTATTTTGCTTATTTGCTTTTGTTGGGTTTTTTTTTTTTTTGGTGGGGGGGAGCATCACTGCCCTGCTGGGAGTAGGAAGCCCACCCTTGCTCCTGGAGAGCTGCTGCTGGATTTGAACCACCAACCCTGTAGGCCACAGTCTCATACACAACCACTACACCACCAGGGCTCAGTCCACATTTCTTAATAATCTATTTCCATCCATTGATTTCTATCACAAAATCTATTTTAACTTTGAAATTAATTTTTTTTAATTAACCAGGTGTGTGTGTCAGCATGACTGCCTCTTCATTAGATTTGGATAGCACTCCCAAGACGACTCCATCTGCAACTAGGAAAACCTTAGTTTGAGCCCTTGGAAGTAATTTTGATACTGTAAAAAAAAAGTAACACAAAAAATGTATATTCTCTGGGTTCAAAAAGAATTTCATGAGCTTTTCTTCTTTTGTTAGCTGTTTAGCTTTCTGGAAATACACTGTCCAATACAGAAGCTACTTGCCACATGTGTCTATTTAAAATTTAATTTAAATGAAATAAAACTCAAATTTTATTGAGTCTGTTGTACTCCTTCAGGGCTCCACAGTCAACAGGGGGGCTGTGGCTACAGAATTGGCAAGCTCCAGTCCCTGGGCCTAATCCAGTTCAAGGCTGATTTGTGTTTGTGTTTTGCTTTGTTTGCTTTATATTTTGTTTTTAAATGAGTTCTCTCTTGACTGTTTCTCACATCGTGGTAAAATATACATCACACAGATAGCACTTTAGCCATTTTGAGTGTACAATTCCATGCAGTTAGCACATTCACTATGTTGTGCACCAGCTAGTTCCAGAATTATTTTATTATTGCAAAAGGAGATCTCATATCCATTAAGCAATTACCAGCCATTCTCTACTCTCTCTAGGCCCCTTTAACCACTAATTTGCTTTCTGCCTGTAAACTTATGTTTTCTGGATATTTCAAATGAATGGAATAATACTATGTGGTCATTCCAATCTGATGTCTATTTAGCATAAGGTCTTTAAGGTTAGCCCATATTGCAGCGCACACATGTCAGTCCTTCACTCCTTTTTACGACTGGATAGTATTCCCTTGAATGGATACGCATTTTGTGTTTGTTAAATTACCAGTTTGTGGACATTTGGATTTTTTCTACTGTGGACTTGCATCAGGAGTGCTACTGTGAGCACTCAGGTGTGTGCTTCTTCAGTCCTTTTGGCTAGATATCTAGGGTTGGTATGGCTGAGTCAGCTAGCAATTCTATTTCTTGAGGACCTCCTGTGGTAGTTACACAATATCATGTCAACTTGATAGAAGAATGCAGGCGTGAAGTCTAACATGTCACTCAGGGCCTTCTCATGAGGATTCTGGGAACTTCTCTCTTGATTCTGTCATCAGAATAGAGCATCTCTATCTCTCTATCTATCTCTCTATCTATATCTCTGCCCCCCACCATCCCAGCTCTAGCTCTCTCCCCACTCTCGCTCTCTCCTTGTCCTCACTCTCTCTTGCTGTTGAAATACTCAGAGAACTGGAGGAACCACACACTGGAGACCCACACCAGTATTGAGATGCTTCCACTGCCACTGGATCTATAAGACTTTTGATCCATCCACTGGCCTGTGATCTTACTGCAATCATCAACATTACATGTGCTGCCTGAGTCTAAAGAGGCATCTATGAACAAGTGTCAGACATATAGGCCAATATTGAAATTATGAATTTGACCTGGACTTGGCTGGGACGTTTTGTCGATATATAATTGCTCTCTGATAAAAAGCTCTTTCATATACACATATGAATATCAGTGGATTTGTTTCTTCAGCCAACCCTGTCTAACACACTCAAGCAAACTATTTCTGCAGAAGCTATACCAGTGTACATACCACCAACAAAGTAGAACAGTTCCAATTTCCCCACATCCTCAGCAACCCTGATTATTTTCTGTCTTCCTCCTCCTTTTTTAATACTAGAGTCAAATCAGTGGGTGTGAAATGATACCCACAGCCACATTTTGAACATTCCTAGAGTTTATCACATTTAAAAAATTTGTGTTGTTAAAAACCAAAAACAGAGGACTTGGGATTAATACCTCATATGACCCTCAAAGCCTAATGCATTACTGTCTGGTCCTTCACTAAAGAAGTTTGCTGATCCTTAACCTGATAGAGAATAGTTCAATCATTGCAGAAACATCTATTGGATTGTGTGATGACTATCTAATAGGCTAATTAATGAACTGGCTGCAGTATTGAATTCGGCAACCCGATGTTTTCAGCAACCTTATGTTTTCATTTACACCCTGTTTTTATTACTCATATATGTAGTTTCTTGCTTAGTCACACATTACAGATATCATGTTCTCCGAAATATGTGTTTTGTTGGAATATAATTTCTACACCCTCTGAGCCTTTTATCTTATTATAATAACTTTCTAATATAAATTAGATTAATTGGAGGTTTATTGCTAACTCACAACTGCTAGACTTCATTATTTCTCTATACAATTTTTCCAACATCTGTTTTCCCCAACTTCAATCCATAGTATCTACTAATCTTTCCTGTTCGTCATATAAATGGAATCATGTGATGTGAGATATCATAACATCAGGAAACATGTGATGACACATTATTGTACCCACTCATCAGTTGATGGACATCTGGGTTATTTCTCTTATTTTGCTATTGTGAATAATGCTGCAGTGAACATGAGTGTGCATGTCAGTGCTCTAAATTATTTTAATTATTTGAGGTTCTGAGAGAGGAATTGCTGAGCCAGACCCTAATTCTATGCTTTTGAGGAATGGCAGTAACTGCAACCTTTTTACTGCCAGCAATGTGCAAATATTCCAGCTTCTCTGCCTCTCTGATCAAGTTTGCTTCATTGTTGATTCTAGTCTTCCTTTTCTACGCCAATAATCCTATTAGTAGATATAGTTTGCTGAAAATTTTAACATGTAGTTTAATTCATGTATTTTAACATATGCAGTATTTTATTTATTCTGCATTACATATGTGCTAGTTCAATACATGCATATTATAATAGTCTACTAGCTTCTTATTGAGAAAATTTACAACTATATTCATCAGGATATTAGCTTGTAGAGTTCTTGTGCATTTATCTGCTTTTGACATTCAGGTGAGATTGCCCTCATAGAATGAATTGGGCAGTGTTTTCCCCTCTCTTCTTTGTAAGAGTTAGAGAAGAACTGATGTTAGTCCTACTTTAAGTGGTAAGTAAATTTCTCCAGCAAAGTCATCAAGTCCTAGGCTTTTCTTCCTTGGAAGATCTTTAACACCTTGTTCCAGTTCTTGTTATGTGTGTATTGAATTTTTCGAGTGTGTTTATCCTAGGTAAAATACATGTATTTCCTCTAAGTGTGCTAAATTGTCAACACACAGTTGCTCATATTATTTCCCTACAATCCTTTTCTGTAGGAGGCCCTCGGTGAGGCAAATGGTGAAGCACTCAACTATCAGCTAATAGGTTGATTCAACCCTCTTGGTTCAAACTGTTTCAACCCACAAGAGGCTCTCAGAAAAGAGCTGGCAATCCTATGAAACATTTCATTTTCACAAGTGGATCCACCATGAGTGGTAATCACAACAGGTTGGTTATTACTGTTGCCACTTGAAGACCTGGTTTTAGTTACCAGCACATGATTTTTTCTGGTTGCACAGATCAATCCAACTAAAGTTTTGCTGCCCGTTTTGATCATCTTCTAGAAAAGGTAGCTCTATTGATCCTTTTCTCTTCCTAGTTTCTATTTTATTTATTCTGCTCTAATATTTATGCTTTCATCAGGTTTTACTTTTCCAATTTCTCAAAGTGTCCATTAAGGTTATTCATTGAAGTCCTTTCTTCTTTTTCAATTTAATCATTTACAGCTATGTGTGTCCCTTCAAATACTGCCTGGACTGCATTTGGGTTTGGGGTATGTTTGAGTATGTTGGGTTTTCATTTTCATTCTTCTCTAAATGTTTTCTAACTTCTTGGAGACTTCATCTTTGAGTTTTAGTTGTTTAATAGTGTGTTGTTTAATTTTCACCTTTTTTGACGTTCAAGTCTTATTTTTATTACTAATTTCTGGTTTTGTTCCATGGTGCTTGGCAAAGATGCTTTGCATAGCTTCAACCTTTTTCAGTGTATTGAGATTTGTTCTTGTGACTTAACCTATAGCTGAAAGGGGAGAATGCTCCATGTGCCCTGGAGAAATAGCATACGCTATTGCAGAATTCAATGAAGTGGATGAAGTGCAATGGAATATTGGATGGGGTGCTCTGTGCAGGCGTATTTGGTCTAGGTGGTTTATAATGTTGCTCAGGTCCTCCTGGGCTGTCAAAAAGTAATTTTTTGGTCAAAAATCTATTATCCCTGATATTAATGTATCTCCACAGCTTTCTTTGAGGTTCTATTTACACAGAATATTTTTCATCATTTCATTTTACACCTTTTGATTTATATCTTTTGACTTAAATGGATCTCTTCAACATGACATATAGAGAGTCCATGTTTTCTGATTCATTCTGCCAATCAGTACCTTTTGAGTAGATAGTTCAGTCTCTTCATAGTCAAAGGAACTATTCATAAAGAAGGGCTTACTTCTGTTCATTTTGCTACTTGTTTCATTGTGTGTTTGTGTGTGTTATACCTTTTTCTTCTGGACCCTTCCCTGAACCTAAACTACTGCCCTTTTTGCATACTTACTTATTTTGTGTGTGAACCCTTTTGATTCTCTATTCTTGTCTTTGTGTATATACATGTGTCTCTGTGTATATACATGTAGAATATTCATTTTGATGACTTGTCATAACTATTTGATGTGAAAACATTTATTCTGATCATCAACATTGGTCCCCTACTTTTGGCATTCTATAAACTTTATATACTTGGGGAAATTGTTCTCCTTGTTTCTTTGGAGAAACAGACTTAGATTATTCAGAATTGGAGCTCAAGAGGTATGCATCTCTATCAGATCCTGTCAAAAAAGAGAAAAGTTTACATGTACCTTTTTCTCTTTTTTTTCTTACATCATCAATTCAAAAGTCTACCAGCCTATAATTGTGGAAAGAAGCTCCCGATTCTACAGCCCCCTCCTAGGTGTGGGAGTAGCCTAACATTGGTTACACAAAGTCCACCCTCTAGCCCATTACCCAACTGGGAGTAAGCACTGGCAGGGGTGTAATGTTCTTTATCCAGGCTGATGCCAAGAATAAGTTTATAGTGGCTGACATGACCACCCAGCATGATCAGTGGGGTCCATATGTGCTTCCCCACATATCCATGGTCTGCTCCTCCAATTATCCCCTGTTGATTGATAATGTTGTTTTGCCAGCTTCCTTTCCAGGTTCGTCTGAGGTAAACACTTGCCTCCCATGTGGGAAGCAACTTCTTGGGAAAGTTCACCCTTTTCTCCATTCCTCTCTGGGCTCTCATCATCCCAAAATGTTCATGGCACCTTTCCCTCATTCCCACTGTGTACACACACTTCATTGCTGCAGCTGGTTCGTAAATCAGATAATGATAGAAATACGATAATGCCAGTTGCCCATAAATCCCCATTTAGATTCAGTCTTCAGAGTTTGGCAGAGAATAATTGGGAGTGGGGGGGGATGGAAAGATGTACTGTCCTCAGTACCCATGCCTTTTAAAATCCCAGAGGTTAGAAACAGAAGGACAGAAACCAGATCTGACCAATCCCATGGCACAAGCTCAACCTGATTCCAAGAAGCCAAGTCGTGCCTCAAAGGAAATAGAAACCTGGAAACAAACAGCGGCTATACCATGGATGTTATAGGCAATGTGGAGTTTCTTCCTGACACCCAGATTTCAAGGTGGCTCATGGAAAAAAATGTGTCTTTCATCGGGATGTTTGACAATGTGTAGATGGAACAGCCATCGAAGACAGTAGGCAGTAAATAAATACATAGTGAAAAATGGCTGGCTGGCAGACTTGCTGAAAGACTGGATTTTTCACTTTTCTTCCAGATGTTTTGGCTTCACGGAGGAACTGGCAGTGTCTGCTGGGCTGATTTGTGATCTCTGAGTGAAGGGGGGTACACGAGCACAGAGCATTATTCCGGCAAATGAGTACACGGCACTGTCTTACATGAAATGAGGTCTTGCTGGCCGCAGCCATGGCGTGTGACAGAGCTGCCAGTCCACTACCAAGTGCTCCTGACAGATGACGCCCCCATTTGCATACATCAGTGTGACACATGCTGAAACTGTTAAGTTAGTATTAGTACTGATAATGGAGTTATCACCAGCAATGTATTCATATTTCTAATGTTGTCACTGCAGATTGTTTTGCTGTTAGGGAAAAAGGCTATCAGGCATAAATATTTATGCCTGGATAGATGTCGGAGTCTTTAATCAGGACCCGGATTGGTCTTAATTGAATCTGGGGGACAAATTGAGGCTCTGTGCAGAGTATGTTGCCTTTCACTGCCGGCGGACTGGATTCCCTCTGACTCTCCCCAGGGTTTCTGAGACTCGAGGACCAGGCAGTCTCTCTCTTAAGACATGCTGAGTCTTTGTGTTGGGATGTGGCTCTGAGTTAGTCTGGGTAGATTAGAGAAACAAATTCATAAACACACATAAGCATATAAGGAAGAGGTTTGTATACAAAAGGAATGGAACATTGAGAATGCATCCCAACCCAGTCCAGTCCAAGTCCATAAGTTCAATATTAGTTCATATGTCTGATACCAATCCATAAGTCCTCTTCAGACACAAAGCACACACAATGATGCCAGGAACATCATAGGCCAGTGGGTACAGAGTCTTGTGTATCTAATGGTGGTAGAAACATCTCAGTGCTGGTGGGGCCTCCCTGTGCCATCCTAAGCATCTCAGTCCTGACAGGAGTCTCCATGTGGCTTCTCCAGCCCCAGAGGTCTGGTTCCATCAGGGAAAACCCTTGTGGCTTCTCTTCTAGCTCTTCCAGGACTCAGGATCTATCAGCATGCTGCCATGTTGTCATGTCAGTCCTGCATCCCAAGGGACTAAGTTTTGTGTCCTATCAGTAGAGCATCTCCAAGTGACCGAGTCCATAGTCTCTCACCTCCATGGGAGAAACCTCATGAGAGTTCCCAGAATTCTCAGAGAAAGTCATGACCACACAGAGGTCTCACTGGCTATCTCCAGATTGACAGGCTAGACCCCACCCTTACACTCCCATCATGAAATTGACATGAATACATGACTGCCAGAGGCCCTTTTGAAGAACACAGGCCAGTTTTTACAAGACCACACAAAGGAGATGTCTGCTTATCCAGGACTCACTTCGAGAAGGTGTCTAACACCAAGGCTTTATTCCAGCAAGGTCACAGCTGTTGTCTCTATAAAAGCCACTTGCTATGGAAGAAAGATCCTGAGACCAACTGCTCAAAGGTCACACAGCCTTTGAAACCCCCTGAAGCACAGTTCCACTCTGATACCCATAGGCTCCTCACAATCCCACCTTGATCTGACAACAACTTGGTTTACTTTATTTACTTCTTTTATAGATAACATGAGAATAAGAATGCATAGATTGGGTGAAACAAGTTGCTAAGTATTCAATATGTGGTGTCTGGAACATGAAGAAAACAAGAGTTGCCCTCAAGTCGATGATTCCTGACAACAGTCTGTGTGTCCAGGGACCTAGGCCCCATAAGGGTTTCAACTGACATCACCAACCTTTCTGTCAGGGTCTGAGTGTGTCACCTATTTGCACATCCAGGGATCTGAGTCTCCATCAGGACAGGGGCAGTGCCTTAGTCACCATTGCCTTGTATGATCAGGTCCATTGCAGAGAATGAGATAGACTCCCAGTGTTTGAGGACTGATTTTCCCACCGATGGCAAGAGGCCAAGGTGGGAGAATCCACACAGCCATGTGGTACCATTGTGACTCTGGATAAGTGGAGCATTGAGGACAAACTTCCACTGAGGACCAAGAGACCTCAGACAGAGGAGCTGGCAGGTGTAGGCCCAGGCACAGTCCTGCGACGCTCTAAGTATTTGCCCAGGGAAATCCATTCAATGTCTTTAACTCTCAGCTGTCTTCCTCCTAAGGCTGTTAGTCTCATGAACTGGGGTTGCAGTACTAGTTGACATGGCAATCAATAGTTCATGCAGATCAAGTAGGTATTGGTTCAGGTATTCAACATGCATTCTCCACCAGCTATGGGAGCCCTGGTGGAGTAATGATTACACATTAGGCTGTGACCCAAAAAGTCAAAAGGTCAAATCCAGCAGCCAGAAACTCCGGGAGAGAGGTGGGATCTCTCTACTGTTATAGGGAGGTACCGTCTTGGAAACCCACAGGTGCAGTTCTACCCTCGCCTACAGGGTCACTGTGAATCAGAATCCGACTCGGTGGAAACACACTTTTATTTCCCCCCTTTTTCTTGCTCTGCTTTTATTTCTTTTAGAGTTTATCTACCAAGTCAGGAGGCCTGATGGGTAGTAGTCCACACCTTGGCTGCTCACCAGGCCAGCAGTCGGAACCCACCAACTGTTCTAGCAGAAGAATCTGAGGCTTTCGACTCCCATAAAGAGGTCCAGTTTCATACATCCACAGAGGGAGTTCTGCTGCTCTTTGGGGTCCCTATGGGTCAGAATGGACTCGGTAGTGGTGAGTGTCGTGTGGGTTCTCGACAGTCAGGATCCGCTGCATGGTGCCGATTTATTTTGTTTCATCGGGCTTTGTTCTTTTCTCTCGCTTGATTCTGACAACCATCTAACAAAACATCAACTTCACCTTACATGTGGGGACATTGTCGGGTCTTGTGCTCAGCACTGAGAATAAAGCAACGAGGAGGACACAACTCATGCCTCTACTGCACTCACAGCCTCAAGCAGTCCTGACCCCACTAGCAATAAGACTCCCCAGCAGGAAGGGGAGCTGCCAGAAGCAGGTAGAGAGGAAACAAAATCCTCTTAGAGGCTGGAGCCCTTTGGTGTCTGACTGGGCCAATCTCCTGGGCAAGAAAGACCACAGGAGGGCGCTCGGTGGTCACAGGGTCCACAGAGGGCTAGCTCATTCCAGGAGCCAGGAAGTTCTACAGTTCCTGGAACACACACCCTGGATGGACCCTGGATGGTCCAAATGCCAACTAGACTATTTGCTTGCTCAGAGGCCCCATTACTTGCCCTATAGAATGGACAGAGTGATTCCCATTGTAAAGAACTGCTCTGGAGATTTAAAGAAATAAAGGGGTCCCAGGGGGCTCTGCAGAGCATAAGCCAACTCTGAGGAAGTGTTAACCTGTGTGCTTTTTCAGCGATGGCTCCGGCATGCCCATGTAATGTGTGGCGCAGACTCAGATAACAGGTATCTTTGGATTTAAGGATGGAGTGGGCAGGTGCCCTCTTCTGCTTGCCCTCCACATACCATTACTAGCAAGCACCCCGTGGAGTCATTTGCCTATTAATATTAATGCTAATTTTAATCATGAAGGGGTGGCTTGGGTCAGTTGTTGGAGGCTTCTCACTCCTGCTTCTCTAGCACTGAGTGCAGAGCAGACTCTATGTTATGCTTCACCGCCTGAGTGAGTGGAGAGATGGAGGAAATGATGAGCTGACAGGTGGATGGGTAAGCATTTGAATGAATGGAAGAGAGGTCAAGTGGGTGAGTGGGTGGGAAAGTCCATAGGTGTGGTACTTACATGATCTGGTGTCAATTGGGGACTTTAGAGGGTTAAGACTGAAGGGGTGGAGTCTATTGTGTCAGTTGGATCATAGGCAATGAGGCCTGGGGGTGGGGTCTGGCCTTTTCCTGAGAATTTCCGGAATTCCTATTTTTCCTCCTTGGAGGCAAGAAATGCACACTTTCTCTACACTCACTCCCTGCAAGACATCCCTGAGGAGAAGCCACATGGACCTGCTCTGATGTAGCCCCGGGTGCTGGAAAAGCCACCCATGTGGAGACCCCAGCCAGTGATGAGATGCTGACAAAACCACTGGATCCATAAGACTCCCCACCTACTGGCTTGTGATCTCCCTGCTTTCAGTATGATTGCATGGGTTTTGTGAATCCAAAGAGGATTTTATAGACTTGTATTCGACGTATGGGCTAGTAGCAGACTTATGGACTTGATCTGGACTGGGTCGGGATATTTCAATGGCTCTTGTATACAAACTTCTTTCTTAGACTCATATGTGTATCTATGAACTTGTCTCTCTAGTCAACCCAGACTAACACAGTAGGTGACCCCTGAGGGAAAGAGCTAGTCTCCAGGGTTACCTGGGTCTTCCCAAGAGTCCTCTTTCCCCCTAAATTGCCATACCTCCAACTGTTGTAAATAAGCCAGTAGACACCCACAGAGCACCTGACCTTCTCAGTTTACCAACCTCACTAGAGAACTTAACACCAGACTGGTTGATTTGAAGTAGAGATGAAGGATGTAGGAAGCCCTAGTGACCAGAAACCAAGAAAAAATGAAGGCCTTCCATCTAAGAGGTGAGCAACCTTCACTGCCCCAGATGAGATCCAACACAGGATAAAGCAAGCCAGAGCAGCCACCAGTCCCCCAATATCCCCATCTGTTAGCTGTGGGTCCACACTCAAACAGTTAACACTCGCAAGTAGAACTGTAGTCATCCTCTGGGTTTTGAAAAGCAAAGCCCATAGAATAAAGCACCCTGGGCCAGACTCCTGGTTTGCAAGTGAACCGGCCTCTGTCCATCTCTGGCACCATGCCAGGTGGCCGGCATCCTGTGATGTCACAGCCCCACGGTTGGGTGGTTCTGATGGGCAGGAAGAGATGCCCACGGTTTCTTCCTCATTTCCCAGCCCTTTGGTGCTCCCAGATGTTTTAATTACAGAGGAAAGAGAGCGGATGATTCTGGCCATATGTCTCCATTCCACACAGATAAATCTCCTTGCCATCCCGGGCAGCTCCATACACTGCGACCATCCCATGGAAACCGATGCTGTCGGGCCTCATCACCATCTTCAACCCTTCAGTGAGCACGTTAATTCTGGGGAGGCTGGCTGGGGCGACCATCCCGGGAACTGCTCAATCTACAAACAATTACACTCAGCTCGCAGCACAAAGCCACCTCTCCTCCAGAGAGGCTGAGCCAGGAGGACACTCTGGAGCTGGAGTTGGAAGAGGTTGGCAGGTTGGGGTCATGTCACTCTTTGCAGGACGTTGGCATCCCTCCGGCCACCTAGAAACTCAGCTCTGGCCCATCACCTATGACATTCCAGGCTACAAAAAAAATTTTTTTTAGTGCCCTGCTTTCTCAGGAGCTCTGGGGTGAGCCCCAAGGAGATCCCCAGACATCTGGCTATACTAAATATGCATGCATGTCCAGGCATGGACACACACACACACACACACACACACACACACACACAAGAACTTTCCTGAGATACCACATGCTGGCAGATGTATTTACAGTTTTGATTCATTTACATGGAAAGCCAAAATGGCTGTTTAATCTGAAAATCTCATCTACACGTGGATTAAGAAGAAACCCAGGAAAAATTATATGGTTTTGAATTACAAAAATACTTCCTTAGGAACCAGGAGTCAAGGTAGGGAAAATTCCAAAGGATTAGAGGAGTTGGGGTTTTTTGTTTTTGTTTTTGTTTTTTTAAGTGCAACATAATACAGTCAGCGGCCTATATCTGGTGATGTCTTCTAAGTGTTCTTTTGGTGATGTCTTGTAAATGTTCACACATGGGTAACTACTGTGCAGAACAAGGTCCCCTCCCCGCCCCGGGCCCTCCCTCATCTGACTGCCCAGTCAATATCCCACCAAAGGTAATTGCTAGCTGAAATCATCTCCACGGATTCCTCCGCCTCTTTCAGATGCCGTAAGGGATAAAAGCACTTGCTCGTGGCACATGGCTCAGTTGCTGGGTGCTACATTCAGTATGTGAGAGCTATTAACATAAGTGCAGGCCATTTGTGCCCACCCAATGACACCATGTCTTTCATAACAGATTATCATGAAGGAAAGCCTGACCTGTCTGCATTTGGTTGGTCCTATTCTGCTCTGATGTCTCTCCTTCCAACTCCTTTCCGGTAGCTCCCTTGGAACCCCTTGGTCCTTCACTCAGACATCTACAGGGCAGTCCACTTAACACAGGCATTCACTCAACAAACCTCTATTGAGTATGTGAGGTTCCCCATAGGAAGCAGAGTAGGAGTGGGAGGAGTTCTGAGATAAGTAAACCTCACCCCTGTCCTCGGAATCTTTAGTGGAGTCAGCAGGGACAGGGACAGGAGAGGTGGTAATGGTGAATAAAGCCTCCAAGGAGATAAATCCAGGTTTGAGTTCTGCACCTGCCACTGACTTTGCATAACTCCCCATAAGCGCCTATGCTTCTCTGAGTCTTGGTTCCCTTATCTGGAAAATGGCCTCCTTTTCCTGACTCACAGATCCCATGGGCAGAAGCAAATGGACAAGTGAAATGGTTAGTGAAGTGTCAGAAAAACATTAAGGACGAAGATCCTAAATGAAAGAAAGCCAAACCCACTCACAGTGACCCTGTCGGGTGGAGTAAAGGGCTCCCTGGGGCTTCCAAAGCTGTACGTCTTTACTGGCACAGACAATCTCTTCTTTCTCCTGTGCTGCCACCGGGGGTTCCAATGAACCCCTCCATTTCACAGACTGATTCAGAGCCCACTACCCCACCCTGAATGACTAACCCAAAGGCAGGTTGTTCCAACCCACCCTAAGGGGCCTCAGTAGTTAAGGCCTCACGGTCTGCTTCCAGAAGATGCCAGGTTGCAAAACCTTAGGATGCGTGTCTCCTCTACACACTCCATGAGGTCGGCAGGCGTCACAACCGACTGTGCAGTCGCTATCAAGAACAGGAGCCAAATGGCCCTTTGCTGCCTTCTAATTGAGAAAGAACATCAACTATGAGGAGTAAGGAGGTGAGGCAGGGTTCCCAGGAAGAAACCTCAGAACATCAGAGCAAGTTATTAATCGTACGTGTCAATACCAACAGTTGAAAGACCAAAAAGAAAGAACAAACCCACTGCCAGAGAGATCCACAAAGGTCCAAGGACTTGATCAATACCAAACCACTGGGCAACGGTGGCTTCAAGTGGGTGGTGTGTGAGACGAGGGAAAAGGTGATGACGCTGGGAGCACCCAGTCCTATCCGGGTGACTCTCAGTCTTGGATGATGGAATCTGCTCAGTCAGCATTGCTTCCCTATTCCTGGGGTGGTTGATGGAGGGAGATGAGGCGGTGGCCAAGCCAGTTTTCGACGTCCCATCTAGTCAAGCGTTCTGAAAGTCCCTGAAGTTCCATGGAACCCACTGTTCCTTCACAGCCTGAAGAATGGGACTCATGCCACATCAAGTCCAGAAATCCAAACAGGCCCAAGAACCCCTCAGGGTCTTCAAGGACAGCCCCCTGAGCATACACCCCTGCCTTGCCTGCAGTTGGACACAATTATTTCATTGTTTCATTGCCTGATGGGACACGATGCACAGGGTGGCATTCATCTAAGCCATTCTTCCCAAGATTCTCTCTATATAAAGCAAGCTTCCGCTTAGGCATCTCCCAGAAGCCAAGAATCAACATGAGTTCTACTAGCTGTCAACTATATTCACTCCAGTTTGACATGCATGGGTCTTGCAGTGGTTTCTGGATAGAGTCGTGGATGACTCGTGTGGCCTTATGATGACTTCACTTGAACCCCGGTGATTACCTGGCTTTCATATGTTCCAGCTAGTGGAAGGGTGGAATGGGCCTTTGATAATCTAGGGTCAATATCTACTGTCTGTGAAGTGTCAGCATCTACTGTCCTCCCCATAACCCTATTACACAAGTAAATAGCCACCGATGTCTTTGATGGTTTAGAGGCCTCTTCATCATTGTACTTGCTGTGGGATTTCAGGGAGCTTCCACCTGACGACTTAGCTTCAGTTATTGGGTTCAGGATCTAAGCCTCATTCATTTTCAGAAGCTAGGCAAGTGACCATAACTTTTCCTATGTCTCTTCAGCCTCCATCTTGACATTTGTCTATCTTGCCCCCTAGAGTCACCACATCCTCTAAGTCATTTCTGTAGCTCTCTTCAGGACAGGTTTCTGCGACTTCCATTCTAATTGTGCCACTTCATTATGACAGTCACATTCACCTTATTTTTTTTTTGTAAAAACAGTGCTCCCTGGCTAAAATTAGCAGGCTCTTATCAGCCTTGGTGCCAATAGGGATGCAGTTCCACAACAGCTTCTCTTAACACGAGCTTTGACCTGCAGGAGACAGACACCACTGGGCTTCTCAACATTGCTGGCTCCCCTCACCAGTTTATATAACTTACTGCTTTCATAAATGGAATTTCATTTGGGTCTTGGTGGCATGGTAGTTACGTGTTGGGCTGCTAACTACAAGGCCAGCAGTTCAAAATCACAGCTGGCTCCTTGGGAGAAAGATGAAACTTTCTACTCCCATAAAGATTTACAGTCTCAAAAACCCACAAGGGTCATTCTACCATGTCCTACGTGTCACTATGAATTGGAGTCACTTGTTCACAGTGAGTTTGACTTTGGTTTGATGGAACATGATCTCCTGGTGAATATAATCTAAATGTTCTTGTTTAATATATCACAGCTACTTTTGATCTCTTCATTCAACACCTGCCATGCTACCAACCAAAAGGTCCAAGAATTTTTTATTTCCCTTAGGATAGGCCATTTCTCCCTCCAAGATTGCAAATATCATGCCAGCCGTGTCTTAGAATCACCTCCTTGAAAATCCTATTTAAGAGAGTACTCTTTCTTCATTAGAATCTCCCATGAGTAGCTTCATGCTTCTCTGACCTTGGACCAGCAAGCTCAGGGTCCAGTTCCATGCATAGTCTCTGAAATCCTGCTGGTATGTGTCCGTCAGACTCTGTACCTCCTTCAGGATTTCCTCTCTCCATGGACTCATCACTTCACTGGTCAAATGATGTGATCATATTATTAGTCTCATGGCAAGGGGGAAAGGCCAGGGTAGATCTTGAAGGTTGTGTATGTTCCCTTTTAAGTCAAAGAGATCTGAATCCTTTTCTAGAATCAGGAAACCCTATCTTATCATGGAATAACAGCATCCCAAGGAGGCCCTGGGGTTGCAGGCTTCCAAGTACATCAACCCAGAGGCCCTCATTCCAAATCTGAGAAATCTACTTCTTCCGAATCCCTGATTAGACCCTGACTTGCCTAGGAGGTATGCCAAGATTGAGAATTCAACATTCTCTTAGAGATCTCCACCAAACCCAACCCACTGACATTGGGTCCATGCTGTCTCATAGTGACCACATAGGACAGGGTAGGGCTGCCCAGGTGAGTTTCTGAGATGGTAATTCATTACAGGGCTAGAGCTCCCTTTCTCCCCTCTAGAGATCTAACCCTTTTATGATTATGTCCTGGGTCTAATTTCCCACTTTTATGACCTTCACCTGCAGAATGTTTCCAAGGAAGTGCTTGAATTTCCACACTTCATGATCACTGATATTCTGCTCGAAGTCATTCAAGGCTGGAAAATAAAGGTGCCAACCACGCGCATCCTAATCTAGAAAGTCTACTAAGAAAGGTTACCTCTAAGCCCTCTTAGGTTGTTGACAAAATCCATTTCCTTAAGGCTGTAGGACTTAGACTCTGGTGTCTTCTGCTAGTTGTCAGGCAGGGGTCACTTCGGTGCCTAAATGCCCCATCGGCCTCTTCACAAGGGGGCAGTTTATAATGTCAGGGTCCACAGGGTGAGCATTTTCGGTAGCTTTGCAGCTCTCTAACTTTGGCTTCGACCTGGAGAACCTATTTTGAATGAGGTTTCCCTCATGAATTCAGAATGGAGCTCTGGGGGCATAGTGGGTTACACATTGTACTGCTAACCACAAGATCAGCACTGAGAACCCACCAGTCTCTCTTTGGGAGTAAGATGGGACTTTCTACTCCTGTCAGGAAGTACGGTCTGAGAAGTCCACAGGGACAATTCTGCCCTGTCCTATCAAGTTCTATGGAGCACATGCAACTTGATGGCAGGGAGTTTGGTTTTTTGAGTTTGAGAAGGAGACCCTGTGGGCACAAATAGTTAAGTGTTTAACTACTGACCCACAATTTGGCAGCTTACATCTACCCAGAAGAGCCTCAGAAGAAAAGCCTGGTGATCAATCAACCCCACTTGTCCAAAACTTTGCTGTAAAATGCTTGTAAAACAAAGTCCATATTTTTTCAGCAAGACACAGAGCACCCTACAATGATGGTTTTGTGCTATTCATTCTTTTCTGCACACGTTTACTGGACCCCCTAGCAAGAATCAGCCTAGTTTAATGGTTTGTACCAAAGACTAAGACTGAGCTTTCCCCCTTAAATTGTTCATGATATAATGAAGATGTCCGGGGATTCACCTGACTGCATTTATTAACCCAAATGGCCGTCTCCTAACAGTTACAGTCTTGAAAAAAATATTGTGATTATTGTTCTCGTTAGGTGTCCTTCAGGTGGTTCTGATCCCTAGAGGCTCTGTGCACAACAGAAGGCGCCACACCGATCCTATGCCAGTCCCCTGCTTGAGCCCATGTTTGCAGCCACTGTGTCAGCCTTGTCAAGGGCCTTCCTCTTTTTCCCTGCCCCTCTACTTTGCCAAGCCTGATTTCCTTCTCCAGGGAGTGGTCTCTCTGGCCCCCATGCCCAATGGAGAGCAGATCTAATGTGCCATACACAGGGTCAACATGATACAACTCAAGAACACAGAACAAAAGGAAACACAAAGCTTGGAGACCACCTGAGAATTCTCCAACCATTATCATGAACCACTGATAACTGCTGAGCCCTGCTACCTCCAGAAGTTTCTACAGAAAGTGCCTGAAAAGAGGTCACAAGGACTTCTTCCCAGAAACAACCAAATTCACCTTCTCCCAAACTCCTCCTCACACCCTCGGCAACCTCCTTATGGACAATGAAATGGAAATATTCAAAAGCACTGTTTTCATGATCACCAAAGACCCAATTCTGTCTCACGACGTGATCTCCCACTCCTGCTCTTTCAGTGCTGTTAAATGCCACATTGGTTAAAGGACTTGACTCTCAGTTGCAAATCCATTTGCCTTTCATTCCCAGGAAAATGACAGAGGTTTAGGCTAAGCTAGTCTCTCCCAGAGAGACTCAGCAATAAGCACTTTGGGGAGTGCCCAGTGCATGGTGAAACCGTGGCCCTGGACCAGAACTTGTCTTTGAGGCCATTCGACTAGCATGTCCCCTCCCAGAACACCAGGGAGAAACACCTCCGTGCATTAAGGACAATGTATGGGTGCAGGAGGCTGGAATTCAACAGCTCATAACTACAATTAACCACCATTAATTAATGGCTACAAGACAAATGAGCCATCCAATTCATTTATTCCTGGGTGGTAAGTATTTAAATTCACAGTAGGATGCAAGCCCACTTTCACCACTGTGAATTTAAAGCCAGTTGGGATCCAGGCTGCAGGAGGCAGATGATAATGTCCTCTCTGTGGTTCACATGCTGGTATGTTTTTTAAAGCAACACACTGCTATTGAGTTGATTCTGATTCATACACCCTAGGGCTTATTTTCAGGGACTATGTTTTTTTTAAAGTATGGTATACAACAATCTACATTTATTCAAATGTAGTTAAGTCATCTTTTTCTGGAATATCATCATTACTCTACAAACTCCAAATTCCATCCCGAATATCTTGTGACTCTATTTCCTTTAGAACCATCAGCTCCCATGTCTCGTTAAAGCAATAGAGTTCTCATGAATGAGCAGCTACTATCCATGTTAGCTGCTTGGAGTGCACTGGTAACAACACTGTGAATGATTTTATGCCATGAATTCTTCACCCAAATCAAAATCTTTTTCAGGCTAGGCTTCACAATGTTTCCACGCTGATTTCTCATCATTCTATTTTCAATGTAGTCATTCATTTCCATGTGCAAATGGTCTAGGGGTGGCTTGTTTATTGCCATATCAAGAGTCTGCAGATAGGTCACAATCGGGCAGATGGGAAGGGCTGCTTGTCTTCCTGACCTCTCTGTGATGAAATGCACGGGTTGTGCAGATACGCTGTATAACCATGCCCATTGCTAGGTCTTCTTTCCAGGATCAAGTTTATAGTGCACAAATGCTTAGAAACCCTGCTAGGGCTTATTTTATGGGTAGGTCTTATTTTTGGGGAAACACGGTAACTACCTTCTGCCCCTATAGGTAGCCCAGACTGTAAATCTTTGTGGGAGTAGGAAACCTCATCGTTCCCAGAGCAGACTTTGATGATGTCAAACTGATGATCTTGAGGTCAGCACCCCAAAACATAACAACTACACCACCAGGGGTCCTCATTGGGTCCTTTGAACTGCAAAGAGGCCAGGAAATCAGCACCTAACAGAGAAAGAAGAGAGTGGGAGTCTGTACAGAGAACCTGACTTCTGAATGAAGAAAGGGAAATGCAATGCAGTGAGGCTGATTTCTGCCAGGCACGGGGTTAGGCAAGGTTCTGGAAGAGTTCTATGATCTTTCTCACCATATTAGGGGATGAGCACTATTGAGGAAAATGACATTCGGAGAGCTTCAAAACTGCTCCGTGAACAAGGTTTTCCTCTTTCTAAGATTTCTCCCAGGATGCTACTAAGATGGGCGTCCTGACCACCATGCCCCCAATCTTCATATATCATCCAAGGTCTACGTCTGCATTAAGAAAACTTCTCAAAGAGGAAGGAAATATCCCTCAGCTTATCAAATCCTCAGCTGTCTACAGATAAGAGTCAGATGACAAAGAAAAGAAATAAAAAAGAATGATGAGAGTTATAGGAGCCCCTAATAAAATCAATTTTGAAAAAAAGAAAATAAAATGCAATCCCACCCCAGTGGCTCAAATGATTCGACCTATAAGGAGACAAATAAATAACACTAATGAGATACACGAGGATCCCTTGTAGCATAGAGGTTACATGAGGTTCGGCTGCCAGCCACAAGGTCAGCAGTTCAAAACCACCAACTGCTTCTCTTGAGAAAGTGAAGGCTCTCTCCTCCTGTCAAGAATTATAGTCTCAGAAACCCACAGGAGCAGTTCTACTCAGTTCTATAGCGTCACTGGGAATGGGGATGACTGGGCATT
The DNA here is from genome assembly GCA_004026705.1 of Nesogale talazaci. Lineage (NCBI taxonomy): Eukaryota > Metazoa > Chordata > Mammalia > Afrosoricida > Tenrecidae > Nesogale > Nesogale talazaci. The sequence continues at coordinate 137,703 of PVJH01002165.1, read as the reverse complement.
GGGAAGAGGTTTTGCTGGGGTTGTTTGAGTTCATACAGCTTGACCTAACCAGCCATTTCAGATCAAGAGAGAAGCACTTACCCAAGGACCCAGGTCAGAGAGTTAGGAAAGATGGAGGAATGGAAACTGAAAGTCCCAGGGGGAAGTGAGGTAAACGATGGCCCCTTGAGGGAATTGCAATGAATGGGATGAAACAAAAAGTCGATTGTTGAATGTAACCCATGAGCTGCTCTGTAAACCTTTACACAGTTCATCATACAAACATTTCCCTCTTTTTTTTAATTGGGGGGGGCATGAAGTCAGTTCCTTAACTTCTCCCAATGATAAGTATCCATGACAAAGTCTGAACAGAATACATATGACGAAGAAGCCTGGCAGTCACCATCTTAACCAAGTGGTCAAGGTCAATATCACCAAAGACCATGCCAGTTGACATTACCTTGTATCCCTGGATGCATCCTTGCCAGGTGCTGAAAAGTCAGTTCTTGTCTCATTGCAACTCTATGTCCAACAGAAGGACTCAGGGCATCTCACACTTGTAGGTCATCTCACAATTATTCTCATGTTGGAGTCCACTGTTGCAGTCCCTGTGTCAATCCATCTTGTGGAGAATCTTCCTCCTGGCCACTGACAATCTACCGTGTGTAAGATCTTCTCCAGGTTCTGATTCCTGCTGGGAGCCTGCCTAAAGTCAGCAAGCACTAACGTCTCACCCTCTTCGCTTCTAAGGACAATTCTGTTGTATCACCTCCCAGACTGATTTCTTCCTTCTTCTCACAGTCCGAGCCTGAAGTCCATCCAAGGTGCCCTCACAAGCAGCATCATTCAAGTGTTCACAAAGACAAGCCATCACCTCTGTGGTATTCATGCCTCACAAGCTCTAACTGCAGTCTAGCTTGTGAGGAGGAAAATAACCTGTCCAAGCCTAATTGAGGAACACTTTATAAGATAACTGGCCGATATCCCTCCAAAAAGGAAAAGCTCATGAAAAAGCAGATTGGTGAAGACCAAAAAGAAGCAAGCAAATATTCTAGGAGGTTCTGGATTGGATGTTTGAACAATAAAAATGATATTAATCAAAAACGGCATGAGTAAAATCCAAATAAGACCTACATTTTCCTGAAGAGAAATGTTTCCATGCGATTTTTCAGCTTTTGACCTTGGTTCAGTGGTTTCAAAGATGTCTCCATGGGGAAGAGACAGTGGGAAGACTACCTGGGTACTCTGTTTATGCTGCTTGCAATGTTGGGGGAGGGGGAACTAAAAACACAGCATCTTGACAAAATGTTGGGAAATGTCCCTTCATTGCATTTTTCTGGGAAATTGACTGCATTGGCGTGAAGAAATGACTTAATTTTTTTTAATGTTTCATTCAGCTAAATTTGTTATCTTTAAAAGATCAGATGGAAATACACCTTAAAAATTCACAAAACCACTTGGCAACATGCTGGGGGAACTGTTGGTACAAGCAGCATGGCATTGGTAAATAACACACGCTCTCCTCCCCCATAGCCTGGCACTCACGTGACTGCATACTGGGAGGTCTGGTTGGTAAAGGGTGCCGGCTGTCAGGCTAGAGAGTCACCATCCGAAATAATCAGGAAATCGCCCACTTCAACTTTGATCGGAGGAGCAATCCCTTCGCCAACATGGCACTTTGCTTCGTGACTCATGAAACCTACCAGAAAAGAAAACTAGTCATGGAAACATTGACGGTTCAAGAGTCAAGGCAAGGGAAGCAGAGAAGCAGGGTCTGCTTTTTTTGCTGTGTTTTGTCTTCAACCCAGAGAAACTTGAAAGGGAGTCAGGCCAGGGGGAGACAGTGATGGGAACAAGAGACTGCTACCCTGTTGAGCTTCCTGGGGATCAAGAAGCCCAGCCTCATAACCACGCCGTTGCTCTCACTCAGGGTCTCATGGGGATCCAAGGTCAGCTGTCATCAGCTGCTCCTCTTACCTAAGCTTGGAAGGACACCTTCCTTTGCTTGGTCTTAGGAGACCTCAGCAAGAGGACTCAGTGTTGACCTCAGTTTTCACCTGCTTTTGCCTGACCTCACAGGACACCTGTGGCCATGTGGAGGAGTCGGACTCAACAGCAGGTGCTGGTCTCTTCATTTTAGACTTGAGTCCATTCTGGTTCATGGTCACTCAGGGTGCATCTGAGAGACCTGTGATCCACAGAGTGCTTTCACTGCAGATTTCTCAGACAGAGGTCACCAGACCTCTCTTCTGAGGCACTTCTCAATGGCTTTGAACATCCACCCTTAGGGTCTGGGTGCTGCAGAAAATTAATGCACTCAGCTGTTAGCCTGCCTTACCTCCCTGAGCCTGTCCACCCCTCTTGGGAGGTGGGATGCAATTCCCATGTGCATCATCTTTCAGGATCCTGTGTAATCTGAATGCTGCCTTGTGTGGCAAGGGGGTGCAAGAGTCATGGGGTTTCAATACTCCATGCCTTTGCTTGTATCACCCACATCCAGGAATCCATGCTGCTTCATCCAAAGTGGACACCAGGGACTATCCTTCATTTTCCTAAAGCTACGCTCAAGCTTATTCTGCTGGAGGGAAATCTCTGAATGTGGCACCTCTCTCCGCCGTGGTCTGCTGCCTGTCTGCTCTCTCCCCTCTGACCCTGTATTTGTCCCACTTCCTTCTGCACCTCTTCCTCCTGCAATCTCAGTGAGCAGGAACCTTGTTCAAAGGGACAGAGGCCCAGGAAGATGAACTTCCTAGTGAAGAGAGTCTGTAGTGCTGGTTACCCTTGACACACCAAAGGAATGCGATTAGGGTGTCTTGCCTAGTTTGAGAATTTTTGTTTGTTTGTTTGTGAATTTTATTAGAAGTATTGGACCACTTTTAAAAAGGCAAGACTCTCACAATGGCAAAAAACAAACAAAACAAAAAAGCCACAGTGGGTATGTTTATTTTTGTGTTGGTTTAATATATCCTGTTAAAAACAACTGTAAGTGCCATAAATAGCCAACCGCAGAGAATGGGTAAGTAAATAAAATTACATCAGCTTGATGGAATATTACGCAGTCAATAAAAATGTTAATGAGCAGAGAACAAAGAAGCTCAACATTTGTTTATGATATAATGTGAAGTGAACAAAGAAGAATGTAACATTATATGTCTATGCAGAATTAAACTGTAAAAATTATGTCTGCATGTGGACAAAGTCTGGTGTAAACATGAAACATGGAAACAGCTTTATTTGGAGCTTTTGTTATTGTCATTATATTGTTGTTGTGCAGTAAAATTTTTAAAGCAATTTTATAAAGAAAACATAAAATTGCTCAACCAAAACCAGGGCAGTTTTCACAAGGAAAAAAAAAACAAAACAAACTCATTATGAGTTCCTTTTCTGTGTTTTTATTCCCAGGTAAAACGTATTTCAGGGAGAATGGATTAATGGATTATTTTTAGAATAATAAATAAAAAGTCTAAAGAAATATCAGGGCTTTATTCTTTCAGAGTGATTCCCCTAAATACAGCAGGGTGACCCACCCACCCCCCAATTGGATGTCCCACAATTGTCTTGGTGGTTTGGAGAAGATGGGAATTGGAAGGATGTGTTTCAACCCTGCATACAGTCTTTTCATAAACACAGTGGCCCGTCCCATCCAGCTACTGGACTCCCTCCTACACTTGGAAGAAGTGCCCCAGTAAGCCCCACACGCTCAGGTCTCCCATCTAACGGGGCTAAGGCAGTGATTCTCAACCTTCCCAATGCCATGACCCTTTAATATAGTTCCCCATGCTGTGGTGACCCCCTCCCCAACCATAAAATTATTTTCATTGCTAGTCCGTCATTTTGCTTCTCTTATGAATCAAGTGACCCCTGTGGAAGGCTCGCTTGACCTCCAAAGGGGTCCAAAGGGCCCAAAGGGGCTCCAAAGGGGCCACAACCCACAGATTGAGAACTGCTGGGCGGGGCCTGTGGTGTCCCATCACTCGAGCAAGGCCCATCCGTGCCTGCACAAGCAGGACCCTCTGCCCAGGAAAGGGAAGGATCTGGAGGTTTCCCAGCACGTCCTTGGTCTTGTGCCTAGAAAGATCTCTGACAGATGGTGGTACCCTCTCCTCTTTATAAACAAGGCTCCCTTCTCCTCTTTATAAACAGAGTTCGAAACAGAGTGGGTGAGATCAGGTTCAGGGGCTTTATAGTTCAAGAAATTAAAGCTGCCTTTACTCAGCAAGTCACTGTGAGATTCAGTGAGCAGAGAACATTCACTTAGCAAAAACAATAACATTTAATATCCTGGTACCTGCTGCCATTCCAACTCATAGCCCTATTTGCAGAGTAGAACTACTTCCTGGGAGGTTCAATGCTCTGACCTTTGCAGAAGTGAATCCCCAAGCCTGACTTCTCAGGTGCCCCTGGCTGAGTTTGAACCACCAACATTCCATTAGTCTCCCAGCACTTAACCATTTGTGCCACTTAGACTGCTACTTTTTGACTATCTGCCCAATTCAGATATATTGCTGTCCTATCATACTTGTCACCATTTTAACAATTCCTTCCATGCCTGATGTTTTTGAAATGCCTTGTGCTTCCTGAGGAAGCTCCCAGTCACTCCCACGACCACCCTGAAAGAAGAGCATAGTTATTCCCATATTACAAACTGTCCACAAAACCAAGGTGAAGCAACTTGCTTGAGGTTCTAGAGCTACAGGAATGCAGAGTTAGGATTCACACCCAGATTTGCCTTATTGAAACCCCAGCGTGCTTCAACCACCCCACTCCCTGTTCACAGCACAAGTTACCCAACTAGTTACCCAACTATTTTATTGGTATTACCTGTTTACATGTCCGCCTTCCCTATTGGTTTTTAATAGTAAACCTGATGTTCATTGGGTGAATAACTATGAAAGCTATTTAGCAGTGTTTGGAAACATTCATAGACACCCTCATGGTGGTTTAATTCAGGATCAGGCCATATAACCTTCACCATCGGTGAGGGCCATTCCCTTAAAACTGCCCATCATGGAGCAATTCTACTTGCTAACAGTTGAGGGGGTACCGTGAGTGGGCATCAATTGAATGACAGCCAGCAACATCACTGTTGAAGTTTAGTATTCGCATCAGTGCCAGAAATCAGGCGGACTTCCTCTTTCTATCCTTGCAAAGGGGTGAGGCCATTTAACACATTCGAATATTCTGAGAGGACAAAACTGCCAACTGCAAATATTGTTTCATTTACCTCGTGAAATATTTATTTCCAAACTCAGAGGGATGACCAGACACATTCCTTTTTAATGCAAGAGCAAGCCTGCTAGCAGGAAGATGGCAAGATGGCGCGGTCACGGTGGAGACCATGCAGGAAGCAGAGATCATGCAAGGACGCACATCAGCAGCTTTCCCATTGGTTCCAACTCCAGCTAACTCACAACGTTCGTGTGGAACTGCTTTCCATAGAGTTTTCAATGGCTGGTTTTTAGAAACCAGATCTTTCTTCCCAGATGCCTCTGGGTGGACTTAACCCTCTGACCTTTTAGTTAGCAGCCTGGTATGTTAACTGTCTACACCACTGAGGGACTCTCTTCTTCTTGTCAGGTGTTCTCAACTTGGTCTGACTCCTAGCGATCCTAGCTGTGTACAAGGGAATGAACCACTGTGTGATCTGGTGCCATCCTTGTAATTCTTGCGATGTCTGTGCTCGTTGTTGCAGCCATTGTGTTTATCCAGGACATTGATGGTCTTTCTCTTTCTCACTCCTCTTCCACTTAAGCAAACATGATGTGCTTTTCTAGGGACAGGCCTCTCCTGAGACCCTATGTGACGTCTGTGCCACAAAGCCATGCCATCCGCACTTCTAAGAAGCATCCCTTTATTCTAAAGACTCCAAGTCTCTCCTGATTACCTGGCTCCTACTACCTGCTACTCTTGTCCATGTATATTATTTCCTTGTGTTGTCTGCAGCTCGATGCCCACAAGTTGTTTTTGACTTAATAGTGAACTGTGATGCTTGATTCCTCGTTTTTCTCAATCATTGAATATTTCTCCCCATAGAGTTCTCTGGTATTCAAGGCTTCTTTTTATCCCTTCAATTCTTTCAGCTTAAAAACTGCTGAGAGTGTTCTTCTCTTTGGGTTTTCTAACTGCAGGAGGTGCACTTTACATTATAATGCTTTGCTTTGTCTTCTGTAACCATCCTTGGAAGTTTCCACCATCCTCCCCTTCCACTGTAGGCAGTGTACCTTCAAGAGCAAGAATCTCTTCTGACTTCAATGGCACCATTTAAGTTGCTGGAATGTGTAACTATAACTCAGGCTCTTTGGTTGCCATTTTTTCATGTGACTGTTGTCTGTCTTCTTCCAGGAATGTGTGCCCTTCGTTAGAGACATTGCCCTGCTTGTTATATTCTCAGTTGTAATCAAACTCCCCTATGTGTTTACAGATGGTCAGGGTTCAATAAATACCTATGGAGTGATTAATAAAACAATTAATAAATACTTATGGAGTGATTGTTAATAATACAATGAATGGTGAATGAAAGTAGTCATAGTAATCTGGGCCTTTAATATGAGTCTCATTTCAATTTCTACTTCTGTGACCTAGCACAACTATCTCTCAACTCTATACATGTAAAAAGTGATTAGAATCAAGTTCAGTACCTGAAAAGCACACAATAAAAAGCAAACTCATTATCATCCAGTTGATGCCAACTCATTGGGACCCAAAAGGACAGAGTCAAACTGCCCCTGGGGTGGGTCCTAAACTACCACTCTTTACAAGAGTAGGTAGTTTCTGGGGCAGTTGGTGGTTTCAAACAGCTGACCTTGTGGTTATCAGCCCAATGCATAACCACTATGCCACCAGGGCTACATGCAATAGTCCTTGGTTATTCTTCTTATTAGTAATATTTGTAGTGGTTCTGAAGCTGTCTCATTTCCCCTTCTAGCAAGGAGTTAAAAGCAAACAGCAAACCATCTGATGTCACCTGACCCTTGCATGTGATTCATGAGCAAGTGGTTGTCTTCATGTTTCGGTGCTGCAACTAGATAGCTAACTGTCTCTAAGAGGTGCCGTTAACAAACAGAAGTATCTTCCCATAGTTGCAGAGACTGGAAGAGTGAATGGAGGGCATCTGCTCTAGGGGAAGGCTTTCTCTTTCTGCCCATCAGCTTTGGGGAAAGGCCTTTGTCTTATCTCATCATCTGTAGACCTGGCATTCTGTCGAGATTTTCCCATGTCTTGCCATCAATTTTCTCCTGGGTCTAAGAGATTCTCCATGTAGGGAACCCAGATCCAAAGACAATGCTGTGGCCCACCTCTTCTTTCTTGGTGATACAAAGGACCCTCTCTGTGCTCACTTGTGAAATCCAGTTTCTGTCTCAGTAGCGGTTGATTCAAAATATGTCATCCTGTAGCTAGTATCCTCCCTCCTTAAACAACCTAAAACAAAACTCACTGTCCTCAAGTCGATTTCAAATCATAGCAATGATTTACAACAGGGTATACATATCCTTGTGGGTTTCTGAGATGCCTAAGTAAGTGATAGTAATTATTCAAAGCAGTAGAAAGTGTCCTCTTTCTCCCAGAAGTTACCAGTGGTTTTTGACTGATAACCTTATGGTTACTGTGTGAGTCACTCCAAGCCTGCCCACACTTTGGGCTAGTTGGCCAGAGAAACAAATTCATTGATACTCATATGTATATCAGAAAGAGATATATAACAAGGGATAATTGTATATTAAGAAAATATCCCAACGCAGTCCAGATCAAGTCTTGAAGTCCTATAGTATCTCATATTCTGGTAGCAGTCTATAAATAATTCTTCAGACTCACGAAACACATGCAATTATGCCAAATGCAGGAAGATTGCAGGCCAGTGGGTAGAAGGTCTTGTGGATCCAGTGGCAGTGGAAGCATCTCAGAGCTGGCATGGGTCTTAATGTACCTCCTCCAGCTCCAGGCCTCTGGCTCTGTTAGCATAACTCTGTCTGACTTGTCATCAAGAATGTGAAGCAGAGGAAGACAGGAGTTCCCAGAATCCTCAGGAAAAAGTAATGCCCACACAGAGGCATGATTGACTATGACCTAATTAATTGGCTAGACTCCACCCCTTTGCTCAAGTTGACAATAGATTATGTAACTGCCACAGTTACCAACTTAATGCATAACCAGTATGTCTTCAGGGTTCCTCATCAGCATAACAACCTCTAATTCCTATTAATACCATAGAAGCTAAGATTCACAATACACATGATAATTACTTTATATTAAAAATGGAGGATAATTACACACTACTGAGACTCGTACCAAGACAAGTTGACAACTATTTTAGGGCAGACACAACTCAATCTCTGATAGTGATTGCCTGTGACTCATACAAGGCACAAGTGTTATTCCTTGTGATCTATGCAAAAAACTCAGAGACCACACCCGGGGTCTCATGCAAGAGAGAGCATTTTCAAATGGCAGAAGGAAATGCAATGCGGGGGCTCTGGCTCCCTCACCTCGCAGTAAGCAGGCGATCTCCACACAGCATATGGACCCGCCGCGGAGCATATGGGTCTGGTCCTAGAGAAAGATCCCCATATGTTTTCTGATTGGGGCTGCCTCGCCCACTCCCAGACTTCCCACACTTTTGGCTGGTTCATAAATCAGCCACTTCCCTCCATCCCAGTGCACCTGCTGATCCATGCGTGATTAATGCATGCATTTGCCTGCAGCCTGGAGAGAACCCCAGGTACAGGTGGAGAGGAAGGGAAAAGACCTAATTGGAGTGGGGGAGGGAGCAGAGACACAGGAGGTCATTCCTCATTGCCATGAGCCAGTGCGGTAGTTAGAAGTCCTAGCTTTAGAGGAATGAGTTTACTTGGAAATCATCCTTACAGACTCCCCGCAGGAATTTCACCAGAGCCTAGGAACTTGCATAGACCTTACCTCACCTTACCGAGGAAGGTTCCAGAAGGTGATTCCTCCATTCTACCCTGCCCCACCTCCTGGGACTCATCATTCAAGCTTAAACATGCATCCTGAGCCATCAGGCCAGGCTCCCTCAAGGCACTGCGACTAGCTGTGCCAGGCAGTCCGTCCACTCAACTGTACCTCAGACAGATTGTCTCCAACTGAACTCCACAGCAGGCAATGGAGTTTCTGCAGCTGTCACAGGAAGGGAGGGCTATAGGGCTGGTAGCCGCTTCCATCACAATAGCCCTGCTTTTATTGTGTTTAACATCTGAAGCTTTTCAAAGAAGATTGTGTTTTGATTTCATTAAGCAAAAAAAAAAGAGAGAGAGAGAGAGAGAGAGAGACCCACTTGAATGAAGAGTGCTGCAGAGATGCAAAATCTTTCCTTTAAGAAAGGATAATCATCAGGTCAAGGACTGTTGCCCTTCACTGACCAGGAGACAAGGGTACACCATTACTGAGATCAGAGGTTCTGGGATCACTTTGTCATGTGGTAGTTGTGTTCTCTTGAGTAGGTGTACAACCATTCCTCTTGCAAGTCTCATTCACTTCACCTGTGAAAAGGAGCTAATGCGTGGTCCTCTCCCACCCTGCCCCTGGACTTGGGGGGACTGCGAAGGAAGAGTCATTTTAGTAACACACCAAGTGATCAATGAAATATTGGTGTTTTTTCTATATTCGGTGTGATCATCTTATTTACATTACTGTTGTTTTCGCACCAGGGTCACCTACAGATTTACCACAGTTCCATGCATGCTAATTCAGCCTAAGGCTTGAGACTCTTAGCATTGTGAAGGGCCCAGTGTGAGACTCATCCACGCAGTTCATCTGCCCCATGTATATCTCAGGGGAGACACTATGGGATCCCACATGGTTAGGCACTAGCCCTACCCTCCACTACCATTTTTGAATGTATCCTTATTCCTCAGTTCATTGAACTGCCCACCCAGTTCTACTCGTACTGAATGGCTGCTAAACGTTCAGAACCTCAGAAAAGTCACTCCCCTTTCCCAAGCCTGTGTTCCCTTCCATTAGACGGGGATATGGAGAGTAACTCCACTGCAGGATTTTTCTGTGAAATAAAATAAATTATCTAAAAGATTTTTCCAGCCTGCAAAGTGCTCCTTTCATATGAGTTAAGGTTAGGGTGACCCTATGTCACCATTGACTTCGACATGCCTAGAGATTTCAGTTGCGTTTTCTTTGTTAGGTGCTGTCAGCTCAGTTCCAACTTGCAACCACCCTTTGGGCAACAGAATGAAACACTGCTCAATCCTGAACCATCCTCACCATCCATTGTTGTACCAACTGCATCAAACCAGCTCATTGAAGGTCTTTCTATTTGGGGCTGCCCTTCTACTTCACAAGCAAAATAACCTTCTTTCAGGGACTGGTTTCTCCTGATAATATGCCCAAAGTACATGACCCAAAACCTCATCATGCCAACTTCTAAGGAGCATTCTGCCTGTCCCTCTTCCAGGACAGATCTGTTTTCCTTTTGGCAGTTCACTTTTGTCTTCAAAGGGGCATTCATGATAGAGGTCTTGGGCAGCAGATTTACCCAGGGCCACACCTCTCTTTGATGTCTTGACTGCTGCTTCCATGAGCATTGATGGAGGATCCAAGCAAGACTTAACCATGGACATCTTTAATCTTTTCTCCATGCATTACAATGTCACCTATCGGGCCAGCTGTGAGGGTTTTTTGTTTTCTTTACATTGAGTCATCAGTCACACTGAAGGCAGCAATCTTTCATGACAGTTAGCAGTAGGGTTCCTTTTTACTGTTAAGAAGATCCCATTTGTAAAAGTCACCTGGTCATGCTTGCTGTGAAAATGGTGAAGATGGCAGTGGTCCTCATATTGGTTTGTCAAAAGGAATGGCTACTCTGTAGAATTCTATATACCATGCTAGGTCTTATTAGGACTTCTTAGCATGCTTTGAGGCAGAGTTTACCCAAACCATACTGTGGCGGTCATGTGCTTACATTAATTTTATGATTGAAATGTAGGATTGCAGTCTAGCCTATTAATCTGGAGATAGCCATTGAGTAGCCAATGAGGCCTCTATGTGGGCATGGCTTTCTCCTGAGACTTCTGGGAAATCTCGCGATATTTCCCTCGTGAAGATGAGAAGCTATCTCCCCAGTTGTTGGGAGTTAGTCATCGAGACGATGAATCACAGACAAAACAAGATGACTGCATCTAAGAAGCTGAAGGAGCCAGAGGAGAAGCCACATGGCTTTGCCCTAATGCAGCCAGACCTCTGAAGCTGAAGAGGCCACATGGGGACCCCTGCCAGAGATGAGTTTCTTCTGCCACCACTGAATGTTGTTGATGGACACTGAGCCCTGGAAACGAGGAGCCATGGAGAGACCCCTGCCAGCACTGGGATTCTGTACCCACTGACCTGCAACTTCGTGAGTCAGAAGGAGACATTATAGACTAGTATCGGGCATATGGGCTAATATCAGACTTATGACTTTAAACTAGACTGGGTTGGGATGCTTTCTCCGTGTTCCATTCCTTTTGTATATAAACCATTCCCCTATATCCATATGCGTGTCTATGAAATTTGTTCCTCTAGTCTACCCGGACTACCACACATACAAACTTGCACTGAAAGTATACTTTCTTCTCCTCCTCCTTTTCCCTCTCCTCCTCTTTCTCCCCTGCTACTTCATGCTATCCTTGATTGTGTGTAGGTTATCAGGGGCAGGAGGGAGACATGTCCATAGAATTTCTTTTTCTAATTTCTTGACTAACCCTGATATTGTGTAGGAGAGAATGGAAAGCCAGTCTGGTTTATAATTGCTATCTGCAAATACGTATTCAAACTGACTCCCTGAGTGAGAAGACAATGAGTGAACTGCTCTGAGTTCTACTTAGTCTTCTGCCATTAACATCTTGGATATTTGGTGAAATTCCTGTAGCCCTGTGAGATGTTTAATTTTTTCATCTGGATTATGAACTTATAATACTTGTCTTGCTTGATTCTGCATAGTTATTTCAAGAGATAGATCCACTAACACTTGCTGCATAAGAAACCATTCCAAAATAAAGCAACACTAGATTAAAATATCTTATTACTTATCTCCTTATTTTGCCACTTGGCTGGAACAAATTTCTGGTCTAGAGTCAGATAGCTAAGGGCAAGTTATTGGTTGAACACCTCAGTTCTAACATTTCTCAGTCTCTTACTCTTCAGCCTCGTACAAGGTGGTATTAAGCTTCTAAGCCCCCTGCTTGTGCTGCTGAACACTTTATTTGCATTATCTTTAGTCTTCACACACTTTAGGACTTTAGTAACTTGACTCCTATTTTTAGTAAAAGACTTTGATCTTGACTGATAATCTCTGAATACCTAACACTGGGGAACACTGGCATTCTGGGGAATGCAATCTATCATGTCCCTCTTCTTGAGTCATGTTTGCTGACATTTCATTGGCCAGAGCAAGTTGTGGGCCAATCCAGACTAAAAGCATGGAACAGTGGCCCCACTTCTCCATGGGAATAGAGCAACTTCACCTTGTTCACCTGTTCAAAGTCTGCTTCTATTAGGATGACAACATGAAAGCCCGAGGGACTACAGTTCTTCTCTAACAGCCAGGGTTACCCTGAGTCAGAATTGACTCAACGGGCAATAGGGATACAGGAAGGTCATTGTAATGGCTACATTAGAGAATGCTGTCGGGCGCTTAGTCTAACGTGTTAGTAGATGTTACTAACATGTGTTACTAACATGTGTTGTACATTTACATCAATGTTTTCAAGGTCATTGCCTAAGACTGAGCATCACCTGACCTCCTGCTGGGGAAAGAATGCCAGTTCTCCTGTGAAACACTCAACAAACGTACCCTGTGACTCTCCGCCTGCAGACCCTAACCTGGAGCCACAATGCAAGCTCTCTTACCAACAACTCAGACTCCCTGGGCCAATGCAGACTCTGTTTCCTTCTGCCTTGTGATTGTTTTGTGTGCATTTGGGTGGGTGGGTGGGAGGGGACTTGGAGGACGGTGGGGAGATCATTTTGTAAGGAAGGGAAGATGCCCAGTTCATCAAAATAGTTCAGATTCTGTCTGAATGTTTTCCCCCTGTTCCAACCTGTGTTGGCAGCAATAAAGATTACAAAAATGTCTCTTGAAAGATCGTGAGGGAGTATGTGTCAGTGGGCGGTGGGTGTATAAGTGAATTCTTGATGCAGGTTATGTCTATTCTGGGGGCAAAGGCTTTCTTGTGGGAGTCTTGTTAGGAGGGTGACTGGTGGAGAGCCAGACCTGGATTATCACAAATGGATGCAGAGGGAGGGAGAAATCAGGCCTCCTGCCCACTCAGCAGTTCTTGGCGCTCGCCCCATCTCAACCATCTAATGCTGTTGCTGCACTGGAGGCTGCAAACACAATTGGCTTCTATTACTTACCAAGCCAACCACTTTACTTCATTTAAACGTTTAGGACAGACTTTAGGGATTTCTGAGACATTGGACAGCACCATCAGTCCCTCACTCCAGCAACTACTCAGGCCACCTAACAAGAGGGGATGTTCCTTCCTTCCACCCACCATCAACACCCAGGCTCCTTGACCAGAGGCTTTCAGAAGGGCCTGGTTTATTCATTGGAAGGTGAAAGCTACACACAAACAAGTACACCCCAACATACCCTACGCTAGTCCGGCATTCACTGGAGACAGGTTCAATGCTCCATCCCCTTGTTTGGGGCTGGAACTATAAAGAGACCCAATACCAGGGCAAACTTCAGACTGTTCACACTCAATCTCTCATTGGCAGCAGGTAGACAGAGAAACATGAGAAACATATTGACACCATTGTGGATCAAGCTATACTGGCCTCCCCAAAGTGTTGTGATTCTGAAGCCCCCACAGCTGTAGCTGTCACCTCATTTGGGAATAGAACCCTCTGGGTTAGGTAAATAGGACCCTACCAGTCAAGAGTATGTTGGAAGCCAATCACCTTCCAAGTACTCAAAGCACAGATAAGGCACAGGGCAGCAAGTGCAAGAGAAGAGGAGGCTACTCACCACCAACAGATCATCAAGGGTCTAGAAGAGACCATGACCCCCTCCAGAGCCAGCAGAGAGAGAAATGTTCCCTCTAGAGTCCTACCCTGAAGTCAGACTCCTAACCTCCCAAATTCTGGGCAAGGAGCCCTGGTGGCACAGCAATGAAATGCTCCTCTATGAACAGAAAGGCTGGCTCTCGAAGTTCTCCAGCAGCTCCAGGGGAGAAAAGACCTGACAGTAGGTAGCCTGGGAACGTGGGGAAGCAGCTCTGCTCCATCACACACAATGACTATGAGACAGAGCAACCTGTCTGTCCCCCAACAACACGGAGAAACTAAATCCCTGTGTGGTGAAGCCCCCCACCCCCACCCCACTGGTGGCCTTCCAGAGCTTCTTCCCCTGTGCTTCCTGACATCCTCCAGGGCCGCCAAACGGGAGGTGTAGAAACAGTGGGTGACAGTAAAAGGCTTCTGAACACAATCAAAATGTGATCGGAGATCAAGAGACCATGCCGCCGAGGCGTGGTCATCTTTCCTGACAACATGTCCAGAGTATGCGAGGTGAACTGTCTCCCTCCTTCCCTCTAAGGGGTTGTCTGATTGGACGTCTTAGAAAAAGGCACATTTGTTCATTTTGGGGGATCCCATGGCACTGTCAATAGTCTTCATCAACACTCTAGGGCACCACTGTCATAGGACTAAGGCGGGCATCACATAGCTCACATAAGCAAATGTCCATGTGCGGTGGGACCCAGGGCCTCCCCAGGGCAGACATCCTTTACACAGCAGCTGTTATTACCAGCTTTGTCTGGCTAGAGTTGGTCAAGGAAAGCAGAGCACAAATGCATAAGGGAATGGGCCATGGGAGCCAAAGGCCCCCTTAATGATTTTAAGCCAAGGAGTAAGGTGACCACATTAGCATTTCAAACAGAACCCATCTATACTGGGCTTAATGATGTCCTGGAGGGAGAGACAAGGAGAAACTGGGAGTAAAACAATGGACAATATTGAATTTATCTTGGTTGAAACTTCAAAAACTCACTGCCATCAAGTCACTGCTGACCCCCAGTGACCACGTACTACAGAATAGAACTGCCCCGTGGGTTTCCAAGATGGTAACTGTGGTAGTTACAAAATCGGTTGTCAATTTGACACGAAGAGTGAAGGGGTGGAGGCTAGCCTGCCAATCAGTTTGCAGCTTAATGACCTCATCTGGAGGTGCTACAGAGATAAAAGTTCTCAGGAGTGGGACACATGCTCACTCCCTACAAGACATTCTTGTTAAGAAGACACAGTGAACTAACATTAGAACCCTGAAGCTGAAGAATCCACATGAAGACCCCTGCCAGTGCTGGAATGCTTCCACTGCCACTGGAGCCACAAGACTTTCCACTGGCCTATGATCTTCCTACACTCAACATCACCCCACGTGTTGGGTGAGTCTGAAGAGAAACTTACAGACTGGTATCAGACATATGGGCTAATATCAGACTTAAGGACTTGATCTAGACTGGGCTGGGATGTTTTCAGTTGCTCTTATATATAAAGTTCTTTCTCATATACATATGAGTATCTGTGAATTTGTTTCTCTAGTCAACCCTGACTAACACAGTACCACACTATGGGAGGTGAATGCCTTATCTGTCTCCTGAGGAGTTGCTAATGGTTTTGAACTGTTGACTTTAGAGTTAGCAGCCCCACTCATAACAATGACAACACCAGGTCTCCTTATCCTTAGTTGTAAAGGAGCACATTTTCTAAATGTAAACTTTCAATCACCCATCCTTATTCCCCCAACACAACATGAGCACTATGTTCAAAGCAGCAGTGATAGTCCTACTTCCTTTCCACCACCACCCAGCATCTCAATTGCACATCTAGGTGCCACAAATAGTTACAAGGCCAGCAGCTTGCATTTCAAACATTCCCAGCAACATCTTGGAAGACAAGCCTGGAAGTTCCCAGTATTGAGAAGCCTGTGGTGCACAGTGCTGCCCTGCACATGTGGGGTCACCACAAGTCAGAGTGCCCTCAACAACAACCAAATAAAGCCCCTCGCTGCCATCAGGGGGAGTCTGACTCACAGTGACCTTATAGAGAGAGTGGAAGTGCTCTGTGGGTTTCTCGGGCTCTAACTCTCTACAGAAGTACAAAGCCTCCTTACAATTAGCTGACCTTAAAATTCACAGCCTAACGTGTAGCCACTCTGCCACCAGGGTTCCTGCAACAGGAACCAGCAGCACTGGAAGAAGGAATGAGGTCGCTGGGTGCCACAGGGATTTGTGCTGTGTGACAAATGGGAAGGTGGGTCATTGCAAACCTTACATGTCAACATAAGAGTCATAAAGCCAAGAAAAGAACCACTTTGGGGGGTTTCCTCTCCCGGACTCTTCCTGGCAAGACCTGCAAGAGCTTGAATGAACATGTGGACTGAGCAAAAAGCCACTTCTCTGGGACCTTGGCCTTGGCCTTCATCTCTAAAAGTCCCAGTGGGAGCACAAGGGGAAACTGTTCCCTCACCACTTGCCATTTCCTTCTAGAGAAAGCATGTGTTCTGCAGGCAGTCTGCGTGGGTAAGCCACTGGCCCTGCACCATGGACAGGAGCGAGAAAGCGCCACCTCTCTTGCTAGCTGTTGTGTTGAATAATAGCCTCTTTGTTCCTACTCACCGACAGGATCGACAGCTCCCCCAAGTCAGGGATCAGGTCTTATCCATGCCTTTACATCTATCACTGGTGGGGGAAACGCTTGTTGTGTGGTTCAACATGGATGAAATCTCACTTCCCAGCCTCACACTGCTCAGGAATCATCTGTGTCTGAACACTGCCAGGCATCAGACAGTATCACTTAGGGGGCTTCAAGGGCCAATAGCCACACACACAAAAATCCAAACTCACTGCCACTGAGGCAATAGCAACTCATAGTGACCTTGTAGGACAGGGCTGAACTTCCCCTGGTGGTTTCCATGAGTGAAACTCTTCACAGGAGTAAATAGCACCCCACCCCACCCCCCCTTGGCAACTGGTGGTTTCAGACTGTTCATTTCATGGCTAGCGGCCCCTGGCATCACCACAATGCCACCAAGGCTCATTTAGTCCAACAGACAGGCCACTAAGGGGAATGATAGACCTAATGAAGCAGGCTCCCCTTAGAATAACCAGCCGTGGAAGATTCAAAGGTGACTTTTTTCCCAGGGACGAGCTTAGAGGGTTAGGGTAGAAGGAGGACTGAAGACAGGAAACACAGGGAGAAAGTGGAAACTGTCAGGCTGCATGGTAGGGACTACAATGAATGAGATGAAGCAAAACCTTTTAAAAATTTTTTTTGAAATAAAATCTGTGTGAACTGTTGAATGTAAAACTGATGAACTGCTCTGTGAGCAGGCATTCCACTCAGAATAAGAAGGCAAACGAAAGGAAGAAATAAGAGAGACAGAAAGGAAGAAGGAAGGAAGGAAGGAAGGAAGGAAGGAAGGAAGGAAGGAAGGAAGGAAGGGACTATGAGGTTTCTCCAGGGGAAAATACCTTGGTTGTTGGCTTAACACGAGAAAAAATTCACACCAAAGCCTGGTTTGTGATCCAAGTGAGTTTTCACGAAGGATGGGAGAAGTTTCAGGTTTGACAGTGTCCAAGGAGTACACACTATTTCAGGGAAGCATGCCAAGGCTCGTGGAAGCCACGTTGGAGTTCACAAGGGGACACAAGCAACCTCGTGGAAGAGCACACCCACACAAGCAGAACTGAGGCCAGAGAGAGTGGCATGGTGCGAGTGGCCCCAGGAGAGGAGAGTAAGTGAGATGTGGGTGCTGGGCAGGTGAACTGGCGATGCATGGACACCTCCTACCTCTACCTGCCTCTGACTAGGAGCAAAGTAAAAAGGCAACGTCCTTCCCACCACCAGGGGATTTCAAACCTCTGGCTGGAGAGGCATGGTCAAAGGTATTGCTTGACCCCATTGGCTGCATTAAACCCACCTGAGCGAGTTTGGGCCACCCAGATGTAGTGTCCCCCTGGCTGGGGGGTTGAATTGGAGCATGCCCAGTGAAGAGGTCCTCATAGGTGTTGAATGCTCTCCTGATTCCTTCCCAACCGCCTGTACGGGGGCCTCTGCAGGCACGGGAGGAACGACCCCCTGTCCTTGTCTCTAATTATCTAAAAGATCTATGTTACCTCCCCTCCCCACCCCAAAGGACTCTAAGGAGACTCATAAAATCCCAAACTTCTTCCAATGGTGGGCAGAGGAGCGCCCCTCCCATGTGTATCTGGTTGACAGACAAGGGTCAGCCTTTGGCTGATGATCCTTGGGGACGAGAGGACTGAGAATGAGCTTGGTCTCCCTCCAGAGCACCACTCCGGGGTCTCTGGACCCCCAAGCAGGGCATTCAGCTGACATAGGATGCCCAGGATGGTCTCACAGGGCTGCTTCCTTCTGAGGAGGGGGTGGGGCCACCTTCCTCCGTGCGACCATGCGCCTCTTCTCCTTGTACCTTTATCTAGCCCCTCTGACAGGGCCCGTGTTGCTTTTCCCGTTGTTTTAACTGGCCCGCTGGGAAAAATGCTCGCAATGCGAAATCGCTGCGTGGGAAGAAGACAAGCGAAGGAGAGGAGGGCAGCAGGAAAGGCCTGACCGCCCAGGCCCAGGCTGCTCGGAGCAGATCCTAATTAGGAAGCTGGCAGAGGTCCCTGGGCAGGAAGCCGCATCATTAACTCTCCCACCACACCCGCCTGACTGCAAGATGCAAGAGGGGCTGCTCTTGGCCGCTCCATCGCAGCAGATGTCCAAAAGGGAGTCTTGGTATAGGTTTTGTGTGTGTGTTTGTCTTTTCCTTTCTTTTTGGTCTTTTTCTTTCTCTTAGTTTGAGGCATGACAAGAACTGGTGCCAAAGATGCCTTCTGCCAAGTAAAGGTTTTTAGTGCATCGAGGAAGCAAGACAACTTAAGAAAAAATGTCGAGGGCATTTGGGTAGGGTCCCAAGGAAGAAGAACGAGAGGGCATGTCAAAAGAAGCTAGCTGTTCTACTAAACTGTGAGTCCTAGAGCTTCTTTCTGTCTAACGTTTCAATAAGAATATTCCTGCAAAAAAAATATTCCTGCAAAATCCACACACTCCTTCAGTTTGTCAGGAACCCCAGGGAAGCCCATGTAGGAGCTCTAGGGCAAAAACAAACAAACTCACTGCCATCACGGCGATGAACATTCAGACCACCCTAAAGGACAGCGCAGAATTGGCCCTATGAGTTTCAAAGATTGTGACCCTTCACAAGAGTAGGAAATCACGTCTTTCTCCCAAGGAGTGGCTGGTGGTTTCAAAATGCTTACCTTTGGGATTGTAACCCAATGTGTAACCACTATGCTACCATGACTCACCTACAAGGTTTTTTTTTGGGGGGGGCAACACTGCCCTCTGGTGGTCGTGGGAGCTACCCAGCCTTGCTCCTGGAGAGCTGCTGCTGGATTTGAACCACCAAGCCAAGGGGCCACAGTCCCGCACTCAACCGCTACGCCACCGGGGCTCAGCCCGACTCACCTAAAATTTGCAAGTTCAAATCCACCCAGAAGAAACCTTTTCAAAGAAAGGTCCAGTGACTTGATTCCAAATCATCCTTAAAAGCTCTATGGAGTCTTTCTGCTCTGCTCCTATGGAGTCAGTCTGAGTGCGAATCCACCCAAATGATAGCAACTTGGACTTATCATCAGGCACTATCAGGGTGACCTCTTGACCATCTTTCAAATGTGTCCCTTTCTCTATGTTTCCACTTGCTAGAACCCAACTCCAAGGCACAATGGCTATTCATGCAGATCAGAATTGGGCAAACATTTTAAGTAAAAGACTGGATATTAAATCATTTATGCTTTATAGGCCATGAATCTCTTACAATTGAATTTTATCACTTGAGCACAACTGTAGTTATCAGATAAATATGACTATCCCAGATTTGTCCCAAAGGCCTGACCCCTATTCTAGGTTTCTACAAAGCACTTATAATTCATCTTACACATAGCCTGCTTTCATTTTTCTTTGGCCAGTCAGAAACTGAAGTGGTTAGACTCCTCTTAAGTAGGAGAGGCTAGTTTATACTGCAGTAAAACGAGTAACTCTAAGGACTCAGTGGCCTGACACAACAACAATTTATTTCTTACTCCGATAACCTGTCCACCATAGATCAGTAAAGTGTTCTGGCCTTATTCATTATGCAGGAAGCCAGGTACAAGACTGGCTCCCTCTCAACAATGCTTCCACTCTCAGAAGCATCTTTTGCCTCCACTTAAACACACAAATCCAGAAGTGAAGGCTCCATTGGCCCAACATAGAGAGAGAAAAATCCCTGCCATTTAGTCAATTCCCAAATCATAGAGCCCCATATAATGGATTTGTACAGCATAGAGCCTCATCTTTCTCCTGAGGAGTAGCAGGTAGGTTTGAACTGCCAACTTTATCATGAATAGTCCAACTATGTACCCAACAGAGCCACCAGAGCTCCTACTAGGAAATGTAGTTTTACTGGGACTCCAGAGGGATAGTGATTCAGAAATAATTTGAATAATATTATTAAGATAGTTTCAAAGTCCAAAACTGAATACCATTGTAGCTATGGTTTCCAAAGTTTCACCCTCACTCATGAAATAAAAGCAAACAAACAAAAAAAGAAATTAAAAAAAAAGAAATAAACGCAAACTAGCTTAACTGGTCTAAAGGACCCTGACTATTCCAGCCTCTGATCACCACCCACCTTCTCCCAACAAGAAGAGTTTCATTCATTTCCAAACACCCTCATCTAATCAATGACCCCTCCTCTTTCTTCAACTCAATTTTTACTTTCTCAAAGATGGCTTTCCAATCTCCCAGACTTAGACTTTTCCTTTGTTGTATGTTTGATGGTTTCATACTTCTCTCCAAAGCATGCATCACAGCTTCGTTTTTTAAGTTTTCAAGTGATTGACAATTGTGATGTTTTACATTATCAGGATCCCTGCCTATTTTCCCTCATCATTTTTCCCAACAGCTAGCACTCTATCAACCATGCTGAAAGAGTGAAGACACTTGCTATACAGATAAACTGAGAGATCTTCGTGCCAACATTTCTAATGCTCCACTTTAAGAGGGAAATCAGCCTGATAGTCACTTTCCCAGTATGAGACCGAATAGACTCTGCTGTGTCTAGTTCATTCCAGCTCAGAAAAATAACCAAGGAAAGAGTAGAAGTGCTCTGGAGAAGTTTATAGATGATCATTTCTACAGGGACAGAGTCCCAGTTCTCTCTCTTGTGGAGTTGCTGGTTAGGTTCAAACTGTCAATCTTACAGTTAGCATGAGCACTTATCCATTGCACTGCCAAGATTGAAGATACTCTAAGAGCTTCAATTCTACTCACCACCATTTATTGAAATTGTGATGTAGGCCATTTTGGAAGGCTGGTTACATCAAGAGCACAAAACACAATCCCAATCATCAAGGATTCATGAGCATTCACTATAATAATGCATGCCTTTGTGAACTCACACATAGATGCAGGTGAACAAAATTTCTCACATGTGTATATAACATCTTAGATTTATACAGAACATCTCCCCTTTGAGGATGGAATGTGCAAAAGTGACTTCCCCATTTCCCTGATGGGAAACATGAGAAAACTGTAGTGAGAGCGTCACTGAACATTGCAGAGTAAGTAGAACCAGGTCCCAGATCACTGTGGATTCCATGTCACTGGGAACTATATTCAAAAAATGAGGATTTAGCTAAGGACCCACAAAAGTATATACCTTTTCTTAAGCTGGGCTCTTGTAGATGCCACAGTGTATGACCTTTGCTTCTTTAACAGTGGAATTTAACAAAAGTTTAAAAATTGAATTGATGTAGAAAACCCCATCAGCCCAATTTGGCATAAAGAAGAAATAAAGGTACCTTGCCAGACTAGAGATATGTACACTGGTACAGATAGGAACTGGAGACACAGGGAATCCAGGACAGATGATCCCTTTAGGATCAGTGGTGAGAGTGGTGATACCAGGAGGGTGGAGGGAAAGTGGGGTAGAAATGGAAAACCGATTATAAGGATCTACATATAATCTCCCCTCTCCGGGGGGGGGGGGAGGGGGATGAAAAACAGAAAAGAGAGTGAAGGGAGATGTTGGAAAGTGTAAAACAAAATAATAATAAATTATCAAGGGTTCATGGGCGTATGGGGAGTTTGGGGCAAAAATGAGGAACTGATAGCAAGGGTTCAAGCAGAAAGCAAATATTTTGAGAATTATGAGGGCATCATATTTACAAATGTACTTAACACATGGATGGATGGATGGATGGATGGATGGATGGATGGATGGATGGATGGACAGACTATGATAAGTGTTTTATGATCCCCCAATAAAATGATTTAAAAACAAATGATAAAATGAAAGTATTCATCTTCTCTCTGAGGGTTGGCTTTGAAACTTAGACTGTATTACATCAAAACATCTAATTAAAATTTTAGCCATCCACATGTTTGACCACAGAATGCCAAGAACTAGTTGAATTCATGTTTTCAATCGAATTTACCAGATGTTTTCTTGGTAGGTGTCTTAATGAGTGAGAGAAGCATTTATGGAACTGAATCAAATTTCCCTGAGAAATAGCCAGCCTCATGAGAAAAGGGACAGAGATAGTGTTACTATAATTAGCCAGAGCTTGTCAGAAGTTCTGAAATGATCTTATCTTTATACCTTGTTCATGAGGAAACTACTTATCCATTGTGTGAGCACAGGGACAAAGGACTCTGTCTTAAGTGGAGTTCTTCCATTAGCAGAACACAAACCCAGAAGTCAAGGGTAAATGTTGTAGTAATCTGAAAACCAAAAACAGATTATAAATAGGTAAACTAGTTCTCCAAAGAGTGAGAATTTAATGGGATTTGGAACCAGGGTTTCAGATCCAATGTCAAGTGTGTCATTAATTTTAAGTGTAATAATAAGAACGGCAACTTATATGGAGGGTGTATCATGTACATAGTCATTTAATTTAACTTACAAAACAACCCTCATTAATTTTTCCAGAGGAATAAATTGAGGAGCCCAATGGGTAAGTGATTTGTCCCAAAATCACACAGCAGGGAATCAAAAGAGAAGAGAGAATTTCCCATAAATTCTAGCTTCAAAGCTTGAGCTGTCCATCCCTCTTCCATTTTACATGATCAGTGGCTAGGTAGACGAGGAGAGGGAAAACATGCAAAGATAGTCTATACATCATCATGGACCTTAGTTGGGACTTTATTGAATATGGTTTCTGATGACATATGGCAGGGATATTAGGTAGGAAGCTATGGCAGACTTTAAGGAGAGGTAATACTAAGTGGTCTGAACTAAGGTGCTAGATATAGTTGGACTTAGGAAGAACCTGGTCCTAAGCCTAGAGGGAGAGCCTGACAAGACTACTGCAAATTGGACCTAGGACAAAGTAACCAAGAGACAAGGCTGTCATTTGTTCAACATCATGAAATATTTCATGTTTAGTAAGGGAAACAGGAACAAAGTAGGAAAGAGGTGCAGAAGTGGGAAAAGAAATGATGGCGACGACGATGATGATGATAAGGATGAGATTAAACAGCTACAAAAGGTATTGCCTAACAACTTTTGTCTATCTGCATGGCTGGCTCTGCTCCCTGCAGGGGAGCCTGGATTGAAGGGAAGCTTGATGACCATGAACTTGTTTAAAGCAGCAGCATCTCCCTGTCGCCAAGCAGATACCAACTCATAGTGCCCCTCTAGACCAGGGTAGCATTGCCCCTGTGAGTTTCTGAGACTGTAACTGCTTAAAGGAGTAGAAAACCTGATCTTTTTCCCAAGGCGCTACTCATGGTTTCAAACTCTAGACCTTGCAGTAAGGCCAATGTATAACGACTGAGTCACCAGTAGAAAAAGGGAGCTGAGCCCAAGAGAGCCCAGGTTTTTAAGGTCAAGCTGTGGCAGGTCTCGTACCTGCTGGGCCAAATTCCTCTGATGTTCCCTGAAAAAAAAAAGTGGAGTTCTAAAGTATCCATTGTCATCAGCTTCTACTGTCACTGAATATTGACTAGGCAGTAAGTGAGGATGGAGGTAACAACCTGGGAAGGGACAAAGATTTATAGCGTAGCCTCTTAGGTCTTTCCCAACTGCCAAATTTCTGTTTGTAGAATGTTCACTTACAAAACACTATCGTCCTTCCCAACTGCCAAATTTCTATTTGTAGAATGTTCACTTACAAAACACTATCCGGAAGTCATATTTCAATACAGAATATCAAATTTTATATTATCTAATTCTTTAAATGATAGCAAAAAACACAAAGGGAAAAATATCACTTACTTAGAAGAAAGGAAAAATGCTCACTGTGTTTCTGGATTACTCTAGTGGGATAATTGTCAAAAAAGATACCATAATAACACTATCTACAAAAATAATAAAATGGGGGCACTCATTTCTCAGTCACATTTAAATAATTGGCAGTTATAGAATATTATTTTATAAATATAATCTATCAAGTTTTCAATGGACAGATTGAGTAATCACTTGGTAATAATAAAACTTTTAGGAATCATAATTACTTTAGCAGAGAGGAAGACATATCCTGCTGTGGTTCTGTGTCTTCAGAACTCATCTGACTCTGGAGTCAATTTAGAGGTAACTTCTTAGCGGCATCTAGAGGGGCAAGCTGTGTGCATAACACTTAGAGTAGAGATCTTTCTGTGGACAGTGAAGGATGTGCTGGGGCAGGGAAGTCCCTCCATCAAGAAGATTCCTAGGCAATGCCTTCCTTGTTTTCTGGGGAAGAAAGAGGATCCTCTTCCCAGAGTTGGGAGGAGCAACTGGTAGTTGTAGAAGCCACCTTGCATCTTTGGGGAGACAAATATCTGGGATTCCACTAGAAGATTTGACATCAGACAAGGAGTCACTGAAAGGGAACAGGGCCTGGGCCAGTGTCATTCTGTTCCCATGACAGTGAGATCCAAAGAAGGTCTGGAGCCAGCAGTACCGGACAGACTCTCCCATGTGAAGGAGCTGCTATGTCAAGTAAGAGTGGACTTACAGGAGGGTTCTTTCTCCTGGGGGGTTAGTCCTGGGAGGATAGCTCCTGCTCCACCCCAAGCACAGGACCCTACATGCCTACTCATCACAACCCAACCCTCTGTATCCCCAAGGTATCTGGTCGCCCAGAGAATCCCCTGTCAGTTCTTCCCAAACTGTATCAAATGCCTCTCTTTTGCAACTTCATGGCCATAAGAGTACTTCCATAAACCTTTAAATCTTCCTCACTTTGTTTTGTTGTCTCTCTATTGTGTTTTTCTTTTCTTTTTTGGGGGGGGGGCATCACTGCCCTCTGGTGGGAGTGGGAGGCCCAGCCTTGCTCCTGGAGAGCTGCCACTGGATTTGAACCACCAAGCCGGTGGGCTGCAGTCCCGCGCTCAACCACTATGCCACCAGGGCTCAGCCCCAGATGTGTTTTTTCTTAAGTTATGAAGGTGTCCTTTGCCAATATAGCGATCAACTCATTGTCATGAGAATTTTCTCCCCAAAGATGCAAGTTGGCTTTTACAACTGCCAGTCGCTCTTCCCATTTTTTTCTAAAAGAATTTTAGGTCATCATTTTTAAGTATCCAACTCTTCAAATATATAGCCAATCTTTTTTAAAGTATTTTTTTTTTCATTATAGGGGTGTACATTTCAAACCACCAACTCTAAAGTCAACAATTCAAACCACTCATCAACCCCTTGTGTAGACAAACTTATCAAATACTTTTCAAGGATCTTCCTCTAGTTTCACGAGATATACTCTGCAAATCAAATATTTGGTGATTTTTCTTTCTCAATTCTATTGGAGGAGAACTTGAAGTTTCATGGGACTTGGTGCTTCTGCCTATGTGTGTTTACTTGTCTGTTTCTTGTTGTGATACGTATGTATATAATATATATATAGGCAAACACTTGCCAATACATTTCAGGTATAAAATTTCATTATGTCAATCACATTAATTATGTTTTCAACCATCATTCATAATTAAGTATGGTTTTCTTTGGTTTGGTTTGGAGGCTTTTCCTGTGACCTTTAAGTGAATGAATTCAGTTCTGTTCTTCAGCTGACTGATACTAGATGCTGAAATAGATGAGGAAAGGGCTTCATTAAGACATGAGATGAATGGTGACATACTGGTTGGTTACACATTAGGCTGCTAACCATAAGGTTGGCAGTTCAAAGTCACCAGCTACTCTATGGGAGAAAGATGAAGTTTTCTACTCCCATAAGATTTACCGTCTCAGAAACCCACAGAGTAGTTCTGACCTGTCCTATAAAGTCACGAAGAGTTGGAATAAACTTGAGGGCAGTGGGTGAGAACCTCGTAAATGGTGGGAAAATGAATGTCTTTAAAACTACTCACTGGTGGGATTTCTGACACAGCAATAGACAAACAAAAAGACAGTTACCACTGTGAAGAACTGAGCAGAGTTTGTAATGGATCGTTGTATTGTTTTTACAACCGTGTGATGAATAAACACACCAATATCTCAACAAATTATCTTAATTTAAATGCTTCCTCCTACCCACTCTCATGATCCCAATTCTACCTTACAAATCCAGCTAGACCAGGTGATATACACTGGTACAGATAGGAGCTGGAAACATGGGGAATTCAGGACAGATGATCCCTTCAAGACCAGTGGTGAGCGTGGTGATACCAGGAGGGTGGAGGGAAGTGGAGTAGAAAGGGAGAACCAATTACAAGGATCTACATATAACCTCCCTATAATATGGACAACAGGGAAATGGGTGAAGAGACACATCGGACAATGTACGCATGACAAAATAATGATAATTTTAAATTATTAAGTGTTCATAGGGAGGGTGTGTGTGAAAAGAGGGGAACTAGCTGATACTGGGGGCCTAAGTGGAAGGAGGATATTTTGAGAAGGCAACAAATGTGCAAATGTGTACTGCATACAATTGATATATGAATTGGTCATGATAATAGTTGGATGAGCACCCAATAAGGTGATTAAAAAAAAAACAGTAGCCCACATTTGTGCAGGCCCTTTTCTTCATTTCCAGTGATCTTTGGGCCTATTTCCCCACCAATACTAAACAGTCTTGAAATGAGGTAGTTTATCTGACTTAATTCTTCTTTACCAAAGTCGTCGTAGCTGTTCTATTTCCTTTTCCTTCCATAAACATCACTGGATCGTGTTCTCTCTATCTGCAAACAACAACAACAACACTGTTGTACATTTGATAGAAGAAACAGCATTATCAGTGTGGGAAGAAGTGACTTCATCATTGTGTTGAGTCCCCTGACCCGTTGGAGACCATATGTCTCTCCATTTAGTTAGCTCTTATTCAGCTGCTCTCAGCAGCATTTTGTAGTTTTGAACTTTTAAATTCTGTACAAATTTTGTTGCTTTAACAGCCAAGTATTTCAAGTTTTAGAGCCATTTAAGTGTTATTTAAAAGTTTTATTTTTACCTGTTTATGATA
This sequence comes from Nesogale talazaci, assembly GCA_004026705.1. Classification (NCBI taxonomy): domain Eukaryota; kingdom Metazoa; phylum Chordata; class Mammalia; order Afrosoricida; family Tenrecidae; genus Nesogale; species Nesogale talazaci. The sequence goes on along the minus strand of PVJH01002165.1, from coordinate 110,290 downwards.
ATAACATGAAAATACAATAGCTTAAAAATATAATAGCTTTTTATATGGTGAGGCTTTTCTCCCACAATTTTGCTAAACTCCCTTTTTTTAAGAGAATTTTTTTGTTTGTAGATTTCTTGAGGTTTTCTATGTTTGCCATTATGTTATATATTACTTGTAGCATCTACTATTTGTGTCTGTAATCGCTTGTAGTTCTTTCTTATTAATTTACATGGCCTTTACTGCTTTTTCTTTCCCTCTAGTCCTGGCTGCAATGTCCAAGACTATGTTGAAAGAAGTACTGAAAATGCACTTCCTCGCTTTATTCCAATTTTTAGAGGAAAAACATGGTCTTTCATGGCTAAGTATGTTAACTGTAAAATGGAAGTGAATTGTTTGCTTATTTATCTGGGTGTTGTGTTTTGTTTTGTTTCATTGTAAAACTGTTTATAAATTTAAGGAAATTCCACTTTGTTTTTATTTTTCTGAGAATCTTTTATCATGAATAGTTATTGAATTCTGTCCAATGCATTTTCTGCAGCTGTAGATAGGATTCATTTGATTGATCTTTCAAATATTGACCAGATTGCTTCCATGGAATAATTCATTTGGTCATGTTGAATAATTTTTGATACGTTACTGTATTCCACTTGCAAATATTTTATCATGAATTTGCACATCTATGCTTATGAGAGCCGCCTGTGGTTTTAATGTCAGGAAAATACTGAGTTTATAATGTTATTTAGGATTATTCCCTCATCTACTTGCCAAAAGAGACTGTATAAAATTCATGCTAATTATTATTTAAATATTTGGTAGATTTCCCCAGTAAAACCATCTGTGCCTGAACATTACTTTGGGGAAAGTTTAATTACAAATTCAATTTCTTTCATGGTTAGGAACCAACTGAAATGATATATTCCATATTGGATAAGTTCTAGCAGTTTGTCCTTTCTGAGTCTAAGTCGTCCAATTAGTATGTGCCAAGATGTCAATATATCCCCTTGTTATTCCTTTTGCCAGAGGTTTATCTATTTTATAGATGCTTTCAAAAAACCAGGAGCTCTGGTGGCATAGTGGTTAGGAGTTGGGTTGCTAACTGCAAGATCAGCAGTTCAAAACAACCACCAGTTCCATGGGAGAAAGACTGAGCTTTCTACTCAGAAATACACAGAGGCAGTTCCTCCCTCTCCTATAGGGTCTCCACACTCAACACTGACTCAATAGCAGTGAGTTGGTTTTTGAGTTCAAAGAACCAGCTCTTTGTTTTCTTCATGTTCTCTATTGTTTTCTGTTCCAAATTTATTTGATTTCTGTTCAGATCGTTGTTCTTTCTTTCTATTGGGCTAGCATGCTTTCGGTCGTCTGTCTCTTCTTATTTGAGTTTCTTATGGAAGGATCTTAGATGATGGCTTTGAGGTTTGTTTTAAAAAGTAAGCGATTCCTGCTATAAGTTTTCCTCACAACACTGCTTTAGCTTTGACCCACAAATTTTAATATGCTGAATTTGCATTTTCATCCAGTTGATTGTGTTTTTCACTTGCTCTGAGATCATCTCAGGGAACAATAGAAAAATTATTTAGAAGTGTGTTTTCCATTCAGTGTGTTATCAATTTAGTCTCTGTGCTCTGGGAGATGTTTCTATTATACATTCATCATTGATTTCCTCCTGATTACATTAATCTGGAAACATGCTGTATTTGAGCTGAACTATTTTACAATTGTTGGCTTTTTCAGGTTTCGGGGTATAATCGTTTCTTTTGATATATTCCATGAATGCCTATGACATCATGCTCGGTAAAGTGCCGGGGCAGTGATAAACAGAAAGACCTTCAACAAGATGGACTGACACAGTCGCTGCATCAATGGGCTCAAACGTGAGAACAACTGTGAGGATGACTCAGGACCGAGCAGTGTTTCCTTCTGCAGCACACAGTCACTCCAAGTCAGAACTGACTTGACAGCAACTGACAATAACATGAATGTCTAAAAAGAACATGTAGTCTTTTATTGTTGGGTGAGTATGCTATAAATGTAAACAATCTTATTAGTTGTTGAGTTCTTCTATATCCTTACTCATTTCCTGCCTAATTGTTCTATCATTTGCTTGGGGGTAGGGGAGCTCAATCAAGGTTCAATGTAGTCGAGAGGAATTACCAAAACTTAAATGAAGGCCAATCGTGATAGTGGGACAGGGGGAAAGCAAAAGGAAATAGAAGAAAGAACTGGTAGGCAGAGAACATTTATAGAGGGTTAAATACAGGTATGTATATATGTAAATACATTTATACACAATGACAGGGGAATAGATCCACATACATATAGCTATTTATAAAGTATTATACTAGCAGATGGACATTGCGCCTGCACTCAAGTACTTCCCTAATGCAAGAACAATTGGTTCTACTAACATAAATGTTAGTCTGTGGGGTTTTTCTTCCCTAGCATGATTGCTGAAGACAAAATAGATGCATAAGCAAATGTGGTGAAGAAAACTGATGGTGCCCAGCTATCAAAAGATATAGTGTCTGTGGTCTTAAAGGCTTGTAGATAAATAAACAGTCATCTAACTGAGAAGCAATCAAGTCCACATGGAGGAAGCACACCAGTCTGTGTGATCATGAAATTTATTTCTATATTCTATTCTCCAGTTTGCTTATTATTGCTTCTGGCTCAGTCATTATGCTGTTGAGTCCATCGACTGAACATTCTACTTGGTTTATGGAATTTACCCTTCTAGAATGTCTATTTAGTTCCTTATACTTTCTGCTTCTTCGCCGAGACCTTCTGTTTCCTTGTAAAGTTTTTCTGTTTTATTTTTTGTTTCAAACATGTTTGCATTTACTTGAAGAAGTATTTTCACTGTGCCTCTTTTTTTAAAAAAAATTGTCAGATAGTTGCAATATCCTAGTGTTGGAACCTATTGATTTCATTTTTTCAAACAAGTTCTTCCTGAATCCTGGTGAGATGAGTGATTTCTGACTGACATCTGGACACTTTTGAGTGAAAAGTACTTCTAGCTTTCTTGGAAGGTCTGAGCAGCAAAATGACTGAATTTTCTGCCTCTGTAAATTATTAAAATATTTTATAATTAGGCTGAGCCCCAGTGGCGTAGTGGTTGTGCGCGGGACTGTGGCCCACTGGGATGGAGGTTCAATTCCGGCTCCCAGGAGCAAAGGCTGGGCCTCCTACTCCCACCGCCTGAGGGCAGTAATGCCTAAAAAAAAAAATTAAAAACAAAAAAAAAACTTTATAATTAAAGCCATTGATAGATTCCAATTTTTAACACCCAACATTTATAATGTCTTTACCTACAGATAAACCATTTATATCAGTAATATGTACAATTATTTAAATTTGTGTGTGAAAGGCATCCTGGTGATATAGTGGTTTAGAAATGGGCTGATAACCAAAAGGTCAGTGTTTCAAATCCACCAGCCACCCTATAGGAAAGATGTCATAATCACTTTCCATAAAAATGACAGTCTGAGAAATTCAGTGGAGTAGTTCTACTCCATCCTGTTGGATCAGAATCAACTTTTTAGCAATGTACAGAATGAAAAATAAAATGATGTATTGCGTTGGGAAAATCTGCTGCACATGATCTCCTTAACATGTTAAAAAGCAAAGATGTCACTTTGAGGACAAACCTGTGCCTGATCCAAGTCGTGGGATTTCCACTCACCTGTGAAAGGTGCACAGTGTATAAGGACTGCTAGCACATAAGTGATGCATTTGAATTTTGCTATTGGCAAAGAAAATTAAAAGCATCAAGGACTTCCAGAAGACACACAGCTCTATCTTGGGATAAATACAGTCAGAATGAGCCTTAGAAATACGAACAGAGTGATAATTAGGTTTGATGTCAACTCGATGGTAACTGTACAGAGAAATGAGTGGAGTCAAACCTATCAATCAAGTAGAAGTCTGATAGTGCCTCCTTGGAGGTGTCATCTTTTTAGAAGATAGAGACTGAGAACATCTCTTTCTTGTTTCTATTTTGTCTTCCTGCTTGCCCTGGACTGCTCATCTAGCTCAGTGACTGGCAGCCCACGTGGCCTGCCAACCTGGGAGATGTGGTGCCCGGCCATGTTGCTATGAACTTTGGATTCATGTGACTCTGCATCCACCAGTCAGTGATTTACCAGCTTCCCACCCCACCTGCCTGCTTCATCTGCTGGACGCTGCATGACTAGCCAGCTAGCATCTGACCCACAGACTTGAGGTAGACTGGGCTGGGCTGCTTTGTTTATATGAAATTCTTTCTTGATATAAAAGTATTTTTATGCATATATGAATGTCACTAGTTTTGCTTGTCTAGAAAACTCAGCCTCATACAGATGTATTTTCATGTACTTTGGACATATAATCCAGGGTGATCCTTTTCTTGGAAGATGACATCATGCTTAGTAAAGGAGAAGGTCAGCAAACAAGAGGAAGATATTTAAGGAGATGAATTGACAGTGTTTATAACAATGAACCCAAGCATAACAATTGTGAGGAAGTACAGGCCCAGACAGTGTTTCATTCTGTTGGACACAGGTTGACTTTGAAGGGAAACTGACTCAAAGATATCTCCCAAGAACATGTAAGGATAGGTGTCTATATGCATATGTGTCCCCATGTGTGTGTGTGTGTGATTTTATACATGTCCTTATCTTTCTGGAAAATAAAGGACTTCTAAAATGAGCTGTTCTTTTCATTATCGTTACTTTTTAAAAATTCAGTAAACTTTAAGTCTTACTATGCTGTGATGATTAAAGTTATGTGTCAACTGGCTGGACAATAATTCTTGGTAATTTAGCAGGTATGGTATAGTGATTTCCACATAACGAGTTTGATATGATGTAATCATTTCCATGATGAGATTTTCTATGAGCAGTCAGTCAATTGACAATGAGTTTCCTTAGAAGGGTGACCTGCTTCCAATGTACTTGGACAATCTAACAAATCTCACTTAATTTTTGCCAGATCTGGTTTCTGCACCTGGCTTGTTAACTAATCTCCAGCTGTTTGGGCTTGATCCAGAGGCCTACCATATTACTAGCTGATACCGGGCATTTGAAATTGGCTGCCATCTTATCTGTTGATCCAGGATTAATTCTCTTCTGTAGCTAGCAGCCTGCCATCTAACCTACTGGTCTTAGGTTTGCCAGTGCTGAGTCAGGAGAATTCTCCAACTTGACATCTGACCTATAGGGACTGAGAACTGCATAGCCTTTACAACTTCATGAGCTATTTCTTTATACATGTGTATACACATAGACACATATTTCCACTGTTTTCACTTCTCTAGAGAACTCAACCAGTCAAATCCTTGAACGTATTTTTGTACCCAATTCAAATGGCATATAAGGTTACACTGAATTTAGGTTTAATAACCAAACCCCTTGAGCTCCCAAAGCTACTATGTACCTTCTTATTGTAGGGAAGCATGCTGTAAATATCTACTTATCTATCAGTCACAGGACAGATCTGTGAGTTCTTGAGCTATATTTTATTTGGTTATTTACAGAACATAGCATAAAATAGGCAATCAGTAAATGTGAATTGGCCTTCTGAGTACCCTTTTCACAGGAATCTCCCTTTCTTTAAAAGCAACCACAACAACTGCCAATCCATTATTCTCAATAATAGTACTCTATTTCCTTCATAAGAAGGATCATAATATCTAGTCATCTTGTTTCTTCCTTCGTCAGTATCTGTAAAGGTCGCTAGTAGTCAGATAGGCATTGAACTGCTTGCTCACTTTAAGGTTGGTGTTCAAACCTGCCCACCACTCCAAGGAAGAAAAGTGAGGTTATCCTGCTCCTGTAAAGACTTGGAAACCCTTGGGGAGTCTCTGTAGGGCCGATTGATGGTAATGAATATTATCTCTTGGATATTATCTCTCTCCCACAAGCTTGGAAGCTAATTGACAGAGAATATGTCTTCCTATTCTGTTGACAATTGAGGCTCTGTATTTTGAAGATGTTCTTAGAATTTAGTGGACGTTCAAAATAAAATTAGTTGTATGAAAGTCTGAGTTATGAAGGAATTAACTTATCCCAGTTAATCAACACATAAATATGGAAAATAATAGGCAATCATTTACTTTTCTGCCCCATGAACATACTGCATTAAAGTATCTAACAATATTAATAAAATACCCCCCAATTGCAGTGTGGGCCTTCCCATTCTGGAAGCAGAAGCTACTGTTTGTGCTCTTTCTCTCATCAGCACTCTCCATCCCTATATACATCCCTAAAGGATTTCTACCTGCAGGTACCAGGGCTTCCGCCTAAAGACATTTCCCCATACAAGAGTGTACTCAGCCCTTGTGCAAACTAGATAAGAAGGGCCAAGGAATTAATACCCCCAGACAGACCTAACTCTCAATGAATGATGGGTAGGAGTTAGTGGGTAGGGACTTCAGATTTATCAATCTTGGACACTCTTTCTATATAGTTTACTCCCCTATTTGTAGCAAGAATCAGCCCCAGTTTTTCCTCACAATAATTTTATATGTTGAAGAGATCCAATACTGGCTTAATTATCGTGCTTTCCCATTACCCCACTCCCTTAGCAGTATTTTCTGGGATAAACTACTGCCGCTCACATAATTGTCCGTGTTAGCTTTCTGGAAGAACCCAGTCTGAGTCAGTTGGCTTCATGGAGTTCTGAAAGATGACAAGAGAGCCTTCCTCATGGAAAAGTCAAAGGATAGAAGTAGTGTGGGTAAAGGGAAAAGCTAGCAGTGAGTCGTATGGTTTCAGGCTTCCAGCGTGAAGTGCACACATATCCAGTGTCATTTTCTCATATTTCCCAGAGAATTCCAAGTTGTAAGACACTTGCGATTTCTATGTCCTTATGTGACACCCTCAATACCAACAACTTGGTCTGCAGACTTCACAGAGTCTGAGATTCCTGTCCCCTTCTCCTATTTTACTCATGTTTGGTGAAAGTAGAAGTAGAAACTCCCTCTTCCTTCACAATAACCTGGCCTTGGCCCTGGAGGTGGGGGCCCTGGTATTGGAGGCATGCGTATGCACTGTGCTGACTTTTCATAAACATTAATGTGGGGGAGTAGGTTGGTTGGAGCAGAATTTTCTTCAAATGAGAGTTGGCAAAACAGGATCCAGTTATCCACGGGAAAGAGTGACTTGTGAGCTAGCCAAGATTACCACTCCATCATCAATCAGGGGGAAAGAAAAACACGCCTTCCCTCTCCTCCTCCTTCCTTCTCCTCCTCACACTAATGGTTTCCAGCCTCAACCGTGGAATGTTTTGTTTAAGGAAAAAGTTGTTGGACATAATTAGTAATTCTATTATAGTAATATATCTTTATCTAAATAAACACAACCTGTTTTCCCACCATGAGAAATTATGTGTGGTGATGATGGGGGAGGAGACAGGCAGGCTGAGGTTCAGGGGCACTAAGTGAATCTGCTCTGAGTTGCATGGTCCTGGAGGCAGGAGTGCTGGCCAGAGCAGTGAATGGGATAAGAAAATGGGCTGATAGGAGATGTAGGATCAGAGGCTGAGTCATCTCAGCTGCTTTTTTTGGTCTCCTGACAACATGCTCAGTACAATCTCTTTCCAGCTCCCCTCCCTATGACAGATTATTCTTCCTTTCCTGCTAGAAAAAAATCTGAAAGGGTGCAGGTGAGCATAAACTAATTCCAGTTAATGATCTACAATCACAATGTAATAGGAATGAGGGTGTGTGTATATATATACATATATGTATATGTATATGTATATATTAAGGATGCCAACTACCCCTCATACTGGCACAGGATATGTCTTCTGAAAATATCTCTCTATTTTTGGTTGTAGTCATCTTGATAACCACTCCTGTCTCCAGCCCCTAAAGTTCCTCTACTGATATGAACAAGGCTTCCCAATACAGGTCTGAGAAGTCAAAATCGCATTCCCAAAAGGTTATACCAACAAATCAAGTTCTGAGATTAAAAAAAATAATAATGAGGTGCCTCCATATCTCAACTGACTTTGTCCAGAGAGAATGCATAGTTTCCTCTCAGCACTGGAAGACAGTCACACTCACTTAATAGTGAATAAATATTTGTTTTATACATAAGGATTTGTTCCATTTATGAGTGTAATTCAAGTTCACCTAAGAAAACTTAGGAAACCCCCCAAATTATAACAAGGTGAAAAATAAAATAAACAAATTATTTTTCTTCCAGTCTTTTTTTCTAGGCAAGAGATTGGGGTTGCTTATTTCACCTAGTTATGTCTAAACAAGGTTGTTTATGGTGTATGTCTGTTGTATCGGATCTTTTTCTTGTCCAAGCTGATGTTGGATTCTGGTGTCCCTGAAAGGCAGGCAATGTCTCATGGATCTGGTGGCCCCCATAACCTCACTATCTGAGTCAGATCAGATTAAGGAGGGTCACTCTTCCTATAGTAACATCTGTGAATGTATGCTGTCGTGTGCAAATTTGAAAGGCAATCAAGTGTCTTCCCACAACCTCCTGTGGAAACTCTTCATGATTAGAGTCATATGAGATAGAAGTGTTTTGCTTGATGAGAAAGAGATTGAATTTAGAATAGTTTTCTGTGTCACCAAAGGCTCAATTAGTCCTGGGTATTCTTTGGAGCACTCTAACCCCTGGTGCTCTTAAGAGTTTTTAAAACTGCCTGCTTTAGGCTGGATTTAAAAGTTAGCCCTCTTATGCTTGTATATATTTAAATGATTTTTTTATCAAGGAAGTGGATCACACAGTTGTAGAAAAAGGCCCAGTTCCAAGTCTGTAAGTCAGATGTCAGGCTGGGGGCTTCTTCTGATTCACACAGCAACTGCAAGGATCAATGAATCCAATGTCAGCAGTAACTAACCTTTAATTATTATTGTTATTGCTGTTATTCCAGGTCATACAGCAGGCCCCTGGGTCAAATCCAAAATCCCAGAGGCCACATGACATGTGAGAGGCAAGATCCAGACCCACCAAAAAGTATACTTCCATAGGAAGCTGGTCATTCATCCGGGGAAATTTCCTTTCAATTGATTGTCTCCTCATAGATGATCTCCTCGTTTGTGGAAGTGAATACATTAGACCTTATCATGAAAGGTCTAACTTCCAAACCAGTGGGAAACCTGATCCAGTCAAGTTGATACAAAACCTTTAATTTTCATAATTGATGTAAACACAACTCAAACTGTTAACAGAGAAGAACAAAGAGAGGGAGAAAAATTAGAAATCCTGGCACAGCTGCATCGGGGAGTTTGAACATGTGGTTCATGCACATTCTTCTTCTACTACTCAGGACTTCTTCCTTCCATATGTTGTTCTACTTCTTTCCATCAGCCAGTGACTTTTTCTAGGCTCCTTGGGGAACCAAAAGGAGCCTCTTTTCAAGCAGAGTCAAGAGAAGAAATTTAACTCACCTTGCTATGGTCCAGGATTCATGAAAAGATTTATTTGTACATCTTAAGGAATTAGTTTTATAAGCCCACTTCTGTGGTTGGTAGAAAACCATGAGTCAAACACTGGAGAGTCAGAAAGAGTTTCTCTTATTCTACCTTGACTGTACAGCACTCAGGGGACTTAGAAGAAGTGAGTTGGCATGACATTTCAGTAGGAACCAAAGACCACCAGGAAGAGCCCATTCTCCTATGCAGAGACCATGATGTCTAAAGGAAAATATGTAATAGCCTCCTATCTCATTTTCCTCTTTGTCTCCCAAAGTCACAAAATAGACAACATTGTTGGGCACTATCGATATGTCAGTCATCGCATTAAACTCTTTGCATGCTAAATCCCCTTCCATTTGGACAACTACCCTCGCAACATAAACACTACTCTCCCCATAATTTTGATTGGAAATGGAGACTTAGAGGGAACTAAACTAATTGCCTGGCGGACTATGTTTGGGGTTCTTGTTCCTATTAAAAATATTTCTGTCTGCTCTGAATGCTGCCTGTGAATGAAACCAAAAGTCCACAGCCAAACTGAACATCAGCCTGTCGCCCGGCCTCAAGCCAGTTCCCAGAATCTTTCTGCTGTTCATCATTTGACACACATGTGTGCTATTGACACTTTTATGGTTATTTCACTTTCCCCGACTGGAATATTCCTTTCCTTCATAGATTTCTTTGTTTAATGTTTAACGTTCATATCCCCCCCCCCTTGCCTGCAAGTTCCCTGGGAGAAAGGCTCTGACAATTCTTGGACGCAGTGTGTGGCATATGGCAGAAACCACCATGGAATGAACGTGCCCAGTGGGCAGGGACCTCCTGCACTCAGCTCAGGGTAAGATCAAGTGAATGTCCCTAAAAGACGTGTTTGTTTGTCCCCCATGTGCTAACCTCTGATGTCACAGACAGGACAACTAAGACTCAGAGGGGCTCAGCAATGTGCTAAGGAGGTGAGTTTCCCTAAAGTTAAGCTCCCAGAGGGAAAAACAGTGAGGAGAACAAAGGAGCAGCAGCCCCTGCTCCAAGTCTGATGGAGAAAGAAAGATTGTGAATATCAATACATTTTAAATATAAATTTAAACTACAAATTGTCTGTAGTCATTAGGATGTGGACCCTGGAGTTCTGATGACATGGTTCCAATCCCAACTGCCCTGCTGACTAGAGAGCTGCTTGGCTTCTCTTGACATCAGTGTTGAGGAAATATATGTAAAGCCCAGAACAAAAAGGAATAGATAACTTATTAATACCCCAGAATGTAAACACTACCCAGTCTCCCGTAATCCCCTCCGCTGAACCTTATCATCTTCTCCTTGGAGCTTCCAAGAGCACTCTGGCTTTTTCTAATCAAATCTTCCTTTTTATTAGAGCCATTTATGTACTTTATTCCTTTCATATGCTCTGTGTCATTCACTTATAGATGATGTAGCACACTATTTTACACTTCATTTGTGTTCAATAAATAACTCCAGACTGAAGCATTTGATGCAAATATAAGGCCCTCAGCTTAGCCAGGAGGGCTGAGATTGGGGGAGGGCAGGGATGACAAAAGAGGAGAAGGATGCCTGATGTCTAAGAACTGTCATACAGCCAGGCCTTGAGAATTTTGCTCAGAGGGATACCTGATGCCCACCTTTCACTGGAAGGCTAAGAACTGGTGCTTAAAAGGTGTATAGTTATTTGATATTTGCCTCTAGCTCAGTGGTTCCCAACCTTCCTAATGCCACGACCCTTTTATACCTTTGCTCATGTTGTGGTGACTCCCCAATCATAAGATTATTTTTGTTGCTACTTTGTCACTGTAATTTTGCTACTGTGATGGTTTGAGTGACTCCCAAAGGGGTCACAACCCACAGGTTGAGAATCACTGTTCTAGCTCCATGCAGCAGCCTCCTATATGCCCTTGAATACACATCTCATGCCTCCAAAAGGATCCGCATATATGTCTGCATGCTTGGTTTAAATCCACATAAAGCCAAATAGCTAGTTAGAGAACTGATTAGAGGTGTGGTATACTTCATAGAAGAAAAACTAAGAGCCAAACCAAATCGCAATCTTCTTGGCTTGGTCCTCCCAATAACACGGTGGTTCAAGGAAATTCCATTGTAAATCCTCACTTTCCAATTTGATCCTAGAATAGGTTGCCTTAATATGAATCAAAACAATTCATGGAAACTTGGCCCAGCAAGCGCCATTGGCATACTTATTTAATGTTCCCCCTTTCCTTCTCATATACACACGCACACACACTGGACCTACCCCTAGAATTAAAGAGTCACTGAGTCTTTCTTTTCAATGATTTTCAGCTAATCAGCCACACAGTCTGTGCTCAATAATTCTTTTGGAATTCATGAATGAATGGCTTGTGCCCTGCATCAGAAATACACTTTGAGATTTATGATAAAGTATGGTGTCAACTTGACAGGGGCAGGACTTTCAGTGGTTTTGAAGGAGGGATAGTGGTTTATGCATTGGGCTGCTCACCCCAAAGTCTGCAGTTCAAAACTGCCAGCTACTTCTCAGGAGACAGAGGACGCCTCCTACTCCCACAAAGAGGTATAGTCACAGAAACACACCAAGGTCAGTTCTACCCTGTGAAATAGGCTCAGGAGGAGACAGAGTTAAATCATGGGCCCTGAGGTTGGCTTTTTATTCATTCATTTATGATGTTATTTAGAACACAGATCTCAACATAATGAGACCTGGTATAAGAAGCCAATCTGGTATAAGAAGGCTAACAGTGGCATGTAGCACCCTTTCTCAGATGGCAGCTATAATCCAATCAATCAGGAATATTTCTGCAGAGGTGGGGTCTTCTTCCAAGAAGAGTGGGCCCTGTGGAAAAGCTTTCTTGTTTGTTTATTTGTTTGTTTTGTGGGGCCTGGCATTTGACATCCTCTGGACTCCACTTTGGACCTACCATTTCACTAGTCAATCCTGGGAGTGGTCAGCAGCCTTTCATCTGGCTTGCTGAACTTGAGTTCACTTGGTTTGGCAGCCAGAAGCCTGAGATCCAGCCTGCTTACCTTTATATGAGACAAGAGGAACCCACTTCCTGACATCTGACCCATCTACTTGAAATGGGTCTAACTTTACAAAGGTTTGATCTAGCTCTTTGAAAGTATATAATTCAGTGATTTTAGTAGACACACATTTGAACAACTATCCTGGTAATAACCCATAACATCTCTATTATGCTTCATTGTGGAGAAAAAGAATGCACTAAACTCTCTCTACATCTATGGATTTGCCTGTTCTGATCATTTCATGTAAACAGAATCAGATCATCTGTGACCTTTTGTGTCTAGCTTCTTTGATTCGGCACAATGTTCTCAAAAACAAAATGTGTAGTAGCATATGTTAGTATGTCATTTCTTTTTATGGCTGAATAATATTCCATTGTAGACTATACCACATCTTGATTAGCCAATCATCTATTGGTGGATATTTGGGTTGCTTAAACCTGCTTTGCTCTTGAGAAAACAGCTATCTTTCTCTCATGGGTTTATGGTCGAAAGAGTGAACAGATCTTCTCAGAAAGCAAGGACATTGGAAGCCACCTTACTGTTGAATTCCTTAACAACCTATGGATGTGCTACTTCTAGGCAGAAAGGATTCTTGTTGCCCAAAAAGCTTATATAAAACACAGTGAACTTTGTAAGCATCTTGTAGCTAAAGGAAAGCTAGAATGACCCAGTTAGACCACAGCTTATTATATGGGAGGCTGCAATAAAAATTCTAAGTTGCCAGGTTCCTCTCAGCAGATACTAACCCCAAACCCAAAGTCACTGCCATCAAGTTAATTCCAATTCATAAGGACCTACTAGAAAAGGATAGAACTGCCTCTGTGGATATCAAAGACTAACTCTTTGCAGGAGTAGAATGTCTCATCTTTCTCAGGTTGGTCAAATATGGGTCCCTGCTCCAGTGGGAGGATTTGGTCTTCTAAAAGGATCATACAGGAAGACAGATAAGCAAAATGATTGATTACCCTAGTGGTTTACATGACATGCCAACTCTGCTGAACCCATTCTCTACCTGATCCCTGCCCCCAAGTTATTCTGGTAAGGGGAAAGGTCCTCCATGTGAGCTGAAAAATCTCAAAGGATCTTCTTTTGCTTCCAAATTGTTGTTTGTTATCAGCTGCCATTGAGTCAGCCCCAACTCATGACAGCTCAATGCACCATAGACCAAACTGTTGCCTCATCCTCACATTGGTTATGGCTCAGCCCATTGTGATCCACAGAGTTTTCATTGGCTCCATCTAAGAAGTGGATTGCCAGGCTTTTCTTACTGATCCATCCAGTCCGGAACCTCCAGGAAACCCAGTCAGCAGCAACATGCAAGCTCCCCCTGACAGGCAGGTGGTCCCTGGCCTGAGGCACTATGACCCAAATTGCTCATGTTTAAGTAACGCCAAGCATGAACACACCTCCTACAGGGCTGGCAACTCCAGCTGGTGCCTCAATTCTCTCTCCCTTCTCAGGCAAGGTAAGGAAAAGGGTCTTTCGCCCGACAGTGAGATGTGCCCTCAGTTCTGGTATCTTCTCTCTGAAGGTGTGGCTTCCATGCTGATCCAGAAGGTAGGGCAGCGTTCCTGCGTGGCTGTCATCAGCCAGGTGTAGAGTCATCAGGTTGGAACCACAAGTGTCAACTTCCTGAGTGTGGGCCACTCTTGCACTTGAAATATCTGAGGGTGCAAAATTGCACAAGCAAACGGAGCTGCCCACAACTGGCTAATTGCAGAGGCAATCACCACCCCAGCTCCTTCCAAATGAGCCGGGAGCGGCTAATTGTGCTCACAATTGGCTGATTGGGCTCACAGTCAGTAAATTGCTGCTGCAACTGTTTGTGCATACAATTTTGCACCTGGGAGTAATCGCGGGTGATAGGGTCTAACACACTTTGAAAGAACATTAAGCAGTACAACATCCGAGGAATCCGACACCGTCCTGCTGGCTTGGTGAGTTCTGAGCCGAGTGGGGGAGATGTTTTTCTTCAGGCGGGATTTGGGAACCTCAGATCCTGCAGCAATGCCATGGTTACACCGCATCGTCTCTCTTCACCCCCACGTGCACACATCGTCATCAGAGGGGTGATAGAGTGTAGTGTTTCTAAGGGGAGATCTGAATACAGGGCTCCTTTGGCTCATGTCCCAGCTTTTCCATGTGGTAACGAGGTAACTTTGAAACTTTAGGTCTTTCCCACCCATCAAATGGAGGGAGATGATGATAAAAGTGCTTGGGTCCCAGAGCCACCAACAGATTAACGGAGACCATTCCTGCGTACTAGGGGCAGATGATACATTCTCAACAAGAAGTTTCTTTATTTTATTTTTGCATAATAGTAGTCTTTAATGCACAGTCTTTCTTTTTTTTTTAACTCAAGAGTAGGTTAAACTTTGGAGATTATTTGACATCCCATGGAGCACCTTGTCCTTGGATTTTCAAGGCAATTAATAAGAAATTAGCATCAGCAAATAGTCCTGAGAGGGAGTCTTTGTTCCCACTGCCCAGCTGCATGGCCAGGGTTAAATTGCTTAATTGTACCAATCTGTAAAACAGGGATCAGGGATCGAAATGCCTTCTAGTTCAAAGGGCTGTTGTGAGGGTTAAGTAAGACAATGTGTGTGCAGGGGGGAGAGCTGAACTGAGCGTTTTGGAACCAGCTGTGCTACTGAGCTGTCTCAACTCCTGGCGACCCCCAGTGTGTCCGAGTAGGACTGTGCCCCACAAGGTCTTCAAAACACCAAGACTTCTCTGCCAGCCAGTCCATTCCAGCTCAGAGCGACCCTGGATGATAGGGAAGACCTTCTCCTGTAGGTTTCTCAGATGGTAACTCTTGAAGGAATAGAGAATCTAGTCATTCCCCCACAAAACAGCTGGTGGTTTTGAATTACAGACACTGCAGCTAGCAGCTCAATGCATTACCACTATACTACCCGGGTTTTAGAAGATGAGTAGGCCTTTCTTCTGAGGCACCTCTGGTGAACTCTAACCTCCAGCCTTTAGGCTATCGGCTAAGTGTGTTAGCTGTATGCACCAGCCAGGAACTTTGTAGGCACTCAACAAATGCTAGTTCTTACTGCTGTTGTTATTGTTCTTATTATATAGGTCCTGGAGATCAGGGCTTTGCTTTTTCCCAACAGGGGGGTCTGGGCCCAGCAGAGTGCAGACTTTAGCAAATATTCATGATCATTTGAGCTATTTCTATTATGTAATTCATGCCCCACGTCCATCTTGCACTTACCCACTGCCCTGACAGGACAGATCCTTTTAGATAGAAAGGAGGTGAATGACCTCTCCCTGCTTGGGCCCTTTCCAAATCCACACTGAGAGACCAGTCATTCTTGAGTCAGAGAGACAGGAGGCCCTGATCCTTGTGTTCCCCATTGACCTGGCTCTTTTCTGGGTCCCTGATAGAGACGATTGTGTAGGACTCTTACTCTCAGCAAGAAAAAGGAAGATAAGGACAAGCTTTGGCAGGATCCGGAAATTAATCCAGGGGAGGCAGACATTGTGTCTCTCTGTGTAATTGAATCACCCTGGTGTGTCTGGTGGAGCTGGGAGAATGAAACATAGACCTTCGGACTTTAAATCTGGAGGTGGATGAAAGCTGCTCCAACCTAAGATTTTCCTTTCTGCCCAGAAACCCAAGCTCCATCCCTTTCTTATTTAAGACTGCTACCATTTGCACTAGCCTGTTGGGTGCTCCTGGTCCTGACTACAGCTATAGTGTATGGTGCATGTGCCTCCTAACTTGATGTTCACGCCTCTAAGCTCATGGTACACTTCGTGATCCACAGGGTCTGCTCCTGATTGTCACAGGAACACAGGGCAAATGTTAAAGAGTTCAGTATCTCAGAGTTCTCACCAACACTGTTCTTTATCCCCAAACCTGATATCCCAAGATTCTTAGAATGAAATCCCAAGAACTAGTACTCTTCTTTAGGATGAAGTTGGCTGGACCCAAATATAGCTCCAACAGACTGGCTGTGTGATGTTAGACAAAGCATGGAATTGAGCTTTACAAGTGAAGAGGCCACACGTGTTTCAAGGTGCCAGGGTTATCTATTTCTATATGTTGCCCCAGTGGGATTTCAAAAGCACCCCCTCACACTTTTAAGCATGTCCTGGTTTGGATGATAAAGTACGAGCTCACTATGCATTACGTTCAGCTGTCAAAATGAAGTGACTGACACCTAAATCAAATAGATGAGTGAGATTTATGGGGGATGTTGGCAGGGGAGGATTACTCAATAAGTAAGGCAAGCACGACTTACTTCTGCTTACTTACTAATCTTTAGGGAAAAGTTTCACATGCTTTTCAGCACATCTGGGACCCATGTTTAATAGTTCATTATAGATTAGGAAGTAAGCACAAATAAGTTCATGCTTACATTGCTTATTGGGTAACATGTTACGGATGCAAGAGTAGCCCCATTACACTTTAGTATATGGTTTGCATGACTCTCCCCCTTGCACCTCCCATTTTCTAGCCGTTGGTCAGGTTGGCTCCTGGTCATCAATGAACCAACTTTTCAAGACACAGTCTAGAGGTGATGCAAAGGCGGAAGGAAAGTCAGAGCATAGCAAGAAGTCAGTGTTAGTCCAGGCCCACCAACCTGGCCAAAAGCAAGGAGCATTTCATGGGCCTCCAGACAGAGTGAAAGGCAAGTTAATGGACCCCTTGTTGTTGTTGTTGCTGTTGCTGTTAGGTACCATCAAACCATAGCGAGTCGATGCACTAAAGAATAGAAGACAGTCCTGCACCACCCTCACCACTGTTCTTATGCCTGAGCCCAGTGATGCAGCCATTTTGTCAGTCCACCTCGTAGAAGGCCTTCCTCTTCTTCACTGCCCCTCCACTTTATCAAACATGACAATCTTCTCCAGGGACTGATCTCTTCTGACAGTATGTCCAAAGCATGTAAGACACAAGATGAAGTTTTGTCATACCTTGCTTCTTAGAAGCACTTTGGGCTTGCTTCTTCCAAGATAAATTGGTAGGTCCTTTAGCAGTCCATGGTACGTTCAATATTTTTCTCCAGCACAATTCAGAGTCATCTATTCTTCTACTGTTTTGCTCACTCAACGTCCAACTTTCACAGGCACGTGATGCGTGATAGTTAGGTTTATTGTGCCAACCAAGCCAATAGGAACATGTGGACAGAGTTTAATCAGATTGCATCTTGATTGGGAGGGCAACCCAGGTAAATAAAGATAGCTGACACCCCATCTTCCTCTTTCACCCAGGTGATTGGACCCGCATGCTGCTGCTTGAGTTAGTGTGCTGCACTACCTGTGGGCCAAACCGTGTGGATCATATCATTCAAGCTTGAGGCTTCTTTGAAATCTGCTTCACCCTGATACTGGTGTATGCATCACTTGGGCTTGAGGCTGTTGGATCCTGTTGCTGTGCATCACTTGAGTTTGAGATCCCATCAGGGTCTGCTTCATTAAACCCCCTTGTTACTGAGTGTTGCTGAGCCACCATGCTGTCCTCTGCCTGTGGTTCTCCTGTGATATCATGGGTCAAAGGATATATAAACCGTCCTTTTTTAAGTGAACTATGAGGGCCTTCAACAAGTTCATGGAAAAAATATGGAATTTTTCCACATACATTCTGAATCCCCTTCATGTACTGGTTTGTGTACAATAATGATCAAAAAAGTATTTATTTCCATATCATTCTGAATTACCAAGCATTATCATTTGTTTTCTATAGTTTCTTCTGATGACGTTTTATAATATGTTTTCCCTCTTGTTTTGTTTTGCTTAATAAATGAAACATAACCACAACTTTGTCTCTGAATCTAGACACTCTATGTCTACATTCCAGAAAGCAACCCCAAAGTGAGTTTGTGCATCAATTCAGAGGTCTTGATTTTTGAGTATCTTACAACCAATGGGGCAGATAACTTCTACATTCCTATTGGTGTATTATGTCTCATAAGAGCCATGCCCCTGGAAAAGCATTGAGGGGACACAATTCATGTCATATGTCGACCTCTAAGTTCTCATTATGTTTCTGTCAACTCTAGAAACTTGTGCTTATGTGGGTAGAAAGACTGAACAGATAAAACCAAGAAATATTTACCACAAGCCATACTCAAGGCCCCTGCTTTCATAGTGATCACTGGAGCCCACAGAAGCAACCACAGCCTTGCTGCCCCATAGGCCTGATCCTTTCCTTCATTTTCTTCCATGTCTATCCACTGATTACCTTCTAGAGTGAGCTGAGCTTCTGGAGAGCATCATTCTTCTACTGTTGATTCTCAGGTGCAATTTTCTAAGGACATGTCCCTGGAGCTCATGCTGTTGAATTCCATTCGCCCTGTTCACCTCTGCTCACACTTTCATTTAATAAACAAGTACTGATACTTGATGCTTTCCAGATGGTTGGGTAGGTTGCTTAGAACTCAGAAATGAATGAGGTCAAATCCGCACCCTGATGGATATGGTAAGCTCAAATAGAAAGAGGCATCAGCAAGTCTATAGAGGGTGGTATGAGGAGGGCTAGGTATATAGCTGGGGAGCATATCTAGTTCTGCTTGACAAGGAAGACAAGTTCTCCAGCCTTCTGCTCCTTCTGACCCGCCCTGCCTCAACTCATCTGTAGGATTCCACCTTCCTAGTGCCAAGCCTACTTCTACTGGCCTCTTGTTTACTAAGACATTTTTATCAAAGATGCACACATCTTCAAAGTCATTGAACATATTTGAAAGTGGGTAATGATTGATGGCCTCTTACAAACACTGTTGGCCAGGTGGTTTTTATGAGGTAGTTCACATTGGCTACCCACGCACCTTCACAAACTTGTTCTGAAAACCCTCAGTTGATAGTTTCTAATAAGAGCCAAAGGACGTTGGCAAGTAACTTGGGAAGGATATACCCCAGACCATAGTTCTTGATCAGTAATAGCACATATGTGTTTTTAATCCAGGTAGAACGTGATAAACATAAATCTAAGAGAACTCTCTTAAGAGTCAAGCGATAAAATTTCTAAGGCACAAGAGAAATCTGTGTCATGATTCAATTGACTGCCTCTTTTTTTCACCTTTCTTGCTGTTATTATTTTTAGGTAGAATCAAGACCGTTCCAACTCACAGCAGCCCCAAAGACCACAGAAGAGAACAGTAACTGGCATTGCATCATTCCCACAACTGCTATGTTTGATCCCATTATTGCAGCCACTGAATAAATCCATCTCATTGAGGACCTTTCTTTTTTAATGCTCCTCTATGTTACCAAGTGCAATGTCCTATCATATCCAAAATACATAAAACTTTAACACATCTAATTTTTAAGAGATCACCATATTTCCAACCTGTAGTCTACTATAGATAACTTAGTAGATGCTCAATATAGATGTGATAATTCTCTGGCATTGTGAAGAAAGAGAGAACACAAGGTAACACACTGATCATGGACCTAGAATAATTCCTATTTCCCTCATTATGATTTTAATGTAAGTAATAAGTGTTCTTTTCTGTAGAAGAGGTGGTTAAGCTTTTTCTGCAAAGGTCAAAATGCTAAATACTTTGGACTTAGTGGATATTGTTTCATATCTGTCACAACTATTCAACTTTGCCATTATAGCAGGGAATTAGCCAAAGACAATACACACCAAAAAAGTGTGGTTGTGTTCCAATAAATCTTGATTTAAAGAGCAGATGGTGGTCCAGATTTGATGTGAGGACCATAGTTTGCCAATTGCTTTAATACTTAAGTGTGTACAATAATGGCGTGGTGGGCTTGTTAACTGTCTGAATCCTGAGCCTACCTCCAGATGTCTCTATAAAAATCATAGTCTCTTTCTGATACACACTTATAGGAGGTCTTAAAGAATTAGTAGCTCTTAGAAGGTGCCTGCAATTCTTCTAAGCTTTGAATGCAGCAAGAGCCAGAACAAACCAAGTTTAGAATCTCTTGATGTCTTAGTTACCCTGTCCTGAATCTCTTTCTTCTTTATTTGAATACTGTATAGGACATCCATATATCACTAGGAATTCAATTAAATGAGAGGGCTAGAGAATTCTTTTTAAGAAGATAGATATACCATCACTTATCCAGCACAAGGAATAAATGATTCAAAAATTAAATCATACCCCTTTAGTTTTACCATCAAGCAGAAATGTCACTCTCTCATGGGCAACAGAATCCCAGTGGCCATCAGAGATTGGGCTTGTGTCCAGGGAAGAAGCTAGCTGTGCACCCATGCCAAGGTATTACGGGGCTGCTTCATGTGTTTTCCATGTGCCCCAACATCAGGAAAGCATTGCAGTCAAAGAAAACAGCCAAGGCATTCTTTAATGAGCTTACAAGAATGGCACTCTCCATGAGACAATTTTCTTCTTCCCTATCTTCCATCTTAGGATGTTTTGTTTATTTAAGACACCAGTGAATGGTTCTGAAATCTCTGTGTGAGATTTTACTCTGGACACCTGCTTTGTAAAAACATGCTAAGCTGAACTATAGCTGTACTATGTACTCAGTATCACAGGTGACCAAAACAGTGCAAGGAAGGAGAAGCAATTTAATAAGACAATAATACAAGACACTATGTGCTGTGTAAAGTGCTAAGAATGTTGTACATTGTGCCATTGAGCTCTTATAGCAATATTGAAGGTTGTCAATGTTGTTAGGTGCCATCAATTTGTTTCCTAATGACTCGAGGCAACAAACAAAACACTGACTGATTCCCCCAAAGTAGTGTTATGTATAAAGCCATTGCTGCAACCACTTTGTCAATTCATCACATTGAGTGTCATGCTCTTTTTTTATTGCGACTTCATTTACTGAGTAGGACTAGACTTCTGAGATCAGACTTTCCCGATAACATGTCCAAAGTACAAGTTCCACTACCTTCACTTTTAAGGAACATGCTGGCTGTACTCCTTCCAAGATGGGTAGATCTGTTTGTTCTCTGACAGTTCATTGTATTTCCAATATTCTCTTCCAGCACCATAATTCCAAGGCACCTGATCGTCTTCCTGATTCAATGTCCAACTTTCACATACCTTTCACATACCTATGAGGAAATTGAAAATACCATGACATGGGCCAGGCACCTTAGCCCTGGAAGTGATATCTTAGCTCTTCACCACTTTAATCAGGTCTTGTGCAGCAGATTTTCTCAATGTAATGCATAGTTTGATTTCCTAACTGCTGCTTCCATGAACATTGCTGTGAAGCCAAATAAGAAGAAATCCTTAACCATTTTGATCTTTCTCCAGTTATCCAGTTGTGAGGGCTCCCCCTCCCTTTATATTGAGTTGCAATCCAAACTGTAGGCAAGTCCTACAATTACCCTCATTTTTGCAGAGGAAGATCAGAGGTTCTCAGAACTTAAGAAGCTATCCAAAGTCACGCACTAGCAAAAGTCTAAACCATGATTGAAACTCAAACATTCTGACTCTTGTTCCCAAACTTTTTACTTTTACTTAATAAAACAGTTTACCTTATTGGATTTATGGACTTGATCTGGACTGGGCTGGGCTGTTTTCTTAATATTCAACTACTCTGTGATATAAAGCCCTCTCTGAGTATCTCCGGATTTATTTCTCTAGTCCACCCTGTTACCTCAGGTTGAATAGAGAAACAAATCCAGGGACACTCACATGTGTAAAAGAGGGTTTGTGTTAGTTCAGGTAGACTAGAGAAACAAAATCATAGACACGCATATGGATATAAGGGATAGGTTTATATACAAGAGGAATGGAATATTGAGAAAGCATCTCAGCCCAGTCCAGTCCAAGGTCACAAATCCGATTATTAGCCCATATGCCTGATACCAGTCTATAAAGTCTCCTTCCAACTTACAAAGCACATACAATGACACCAGGACAATCACAGGGCAGTAGGTGCAGAATTTTGTGTGTCCGGCAGCAGTAGAAATATCTCAGCACTGGCAGAGGTCTCCCCATGGCCTCCCAAGCATCTCAGCACTGGCAGGAGTCTTCCCTTGGCTTCTCTGGCCCCAGAGGTTTGATTCCATCAGGGCAAGCCCATGTGGCCTCTCCTCCGGTTCCTCCATTCTCCAGGAATCAGGATCAATCAGCATGCTGTCATCTCGTCTTGTCAGTAGTTCATTATCTCAGTTTAGTCTCTCTCCTCCAATTGGAAAATACTGCAAGACTTCCCACAATTCTAAGGAGAAAGTCACACCCACACAGAGACCTCATTGGCTCTCTCCAGAGTGACAGGTCAGACTCCACCCCTACACTCCCAGTCATGAAATTGACATCAAGTACATGACTGCCACAGAGCTTTATATCAAAGAGTAATTGTATATTAAGAAAACATCCCAGCCCAGTTCAGATGAGTCCACAAATCTGATATGAGGACTTTGTCTGATACGAGTCTGTAACTTCCTCTTCAAACTCATGCAACACATGCAATAATGCCAAATGCAGGAAGATTGCATGCCAGTGGGTGGAAGGTCTTGTGGATCCAGTGGTGGTGGAAACATCTCAGCACTGGCATGGGTCTCCACGTGGCTCCTCCATCTCCAGGGCTCTGGCTCCATCAGCATAGTTCCATGTGGCTTGTCAACCGGAATGTTAAGCAGATAGAGTGTGTGTGCCAGCCTCCGAGGATAAAGAGAAGAAAATTCCCAGAATTCTCATGAGAAGGTCATTCCCACAAGGAGGCATCAATCAGACTGTGACCTGAGCTTAGACTCCACCCCTATAACCTGTTTAACAAGTTGACATGAAATTATGCAACTCCCACATCGTCAACTACCAGACAGACACGTGGCTCTTGTGTTCAAACTCTCATTGAGAGTTTCTCTCTTTTATTCTGTCTCCCTCAAACATGTTCTTTTTCCATGGAACTGCTTTTTCTTTTTTTAAAGGATGTTTAAAATAGGTACGTCAAAGCTTCACCATCCCAACTTCCAAGGAGAAGTCTGCTTGTCATTTTCTTAGGCTGCTTTGATTCATCGAAGTAATCCACAGCACACTGTGTTATTCACAATGTCATTCACCAACTGTACAAAGTAAATGTGTCCATACCTTCTGCCTTCCTTTTTGTCCTCAAGCTTCTGCATGCATACAGGGTGAGGAAAGGGAGCTTGGCTTGAGTCAAGTGCAAGCCAGACACCAGAAGAAGTCTTTCACAATCAGTTTGCCCTTTGCTAAACCATGTTTAATTCTGTGACTGCTGCTTCCGTGGGTCCCCACATATTGACCACAGTTTCAAAAATGTTAAAGGTAACTGTGTCTCAACTAAAAAAAAAATGATTGCACGCATTTAGGAAAAATAACAGAATCTGACAGTGATCTTCTGAGCTGAGGTCTGTATGCCCCAACCTTCCCAACATGAGATACTGCAGTGCCATAAGATAAAGAAACAGAATTACATTCGAGACTCTTAAAAGGGAGTTACTGAAGGAACAGCTCACCCTGTTGGGACAATAGTTCTACAGGCCAATCATAATGAACTATCTTCTAAAGAGACCATTCCATGAACTTGCTTCACCTTTACCAGTTAAATACTCTCCATCTTCCCCTTCCTCAATAGTCTTAAAGGATCTACTTTCGCTCTAGTGCCTGTGGAAGGAGAGAGTTTATAGCTTGAGATTTTATAGGCATCACTGGGGTGTGATGTTGGCATCCCCATGATTCAACTTCCCTCGTTTTGCTTCCATTACTGTAGGGCCTCAGGCAAAACCTCTAACCTTCGTTTCCCCCAATGCATAATAAGGAGAAGGATCTTTACTTATTTATGATGAACTCAGTTACTTGTATGAGAGATGTTCCAATGTAAGTGTTATTACAAGGTCCAATTTACTGTCCAGAAAGAAGCAATTCTGATAGAAATCTTTCATTTAATTAAAATTGATTTTAAAATTGCCTGATCAATAGTGAGTTAAAAATTCATCCTGGCTCCAGAGGAGGGGACAGATCCCTAGCAGTCCTGAGTGGAGTGACTTGGGCTCAGGAGCAGGGCTAGGCTTAGGTTGGTCCTACTGGCTGGCTGACAACTGATGGCTTCTCCTGTGGTCCAGATGGCCACCCACTCCCTGAGAGAGGGAGAACACCGCAGAGAAGAAATTCTAAATGCCATGTCGTGTTTTGTGTTTTTAGCAGGGAAGCCTTAAAAATACAATTGTCTATGCTAGTTAAGCTTGAGTCATTTGCTTTAATAAGAACCATTAAGAACATTTACTTATTCATTTTAGAGGGAAGGTTGACATATTTCCTCAAAAACTCCCTCCCATAGGTACTGTAGGCTGTCACCCCACCCTACCACCTCTTGTTCCCATATGCAATCATTTGCTGAATTCTATTCGTTCAACCTTTGCATCTTCTGCTTTTTTCCATCCCCACTGGTCCTGCCCTGGGTCAAGGTCTCTTCACCTCTCACCTGGAATATTTTAATAGCCCTCTCAATGGTCTCCCTGTATCCAGTTGCTCACTTGTCTAATCTATTTTCCATGCTGTTATCTGCAATATCTCCTTAATGTCTGGGTCATCTTGGGTCACCCATTGCTCAAAAATCATTGAGGACCCCATTATAATACAGAATTAAGTTTAAATAGTTCAATGGGCATTCGATAACAACCATCACTGGATCCCTTTTGAGTAAGTGATGTCCACCAGGGGTCTCCCATCAGACTGCCAACTTCTTCTTTCCTTCCACACTCTGCAGTCTGAGAACAAGTGTGTTCTTTCTAGACTCTAGGACTGGGCTCACCCTATTTCATCTGATTGAAATATGTAGCCATTCAACTAGTTTGTATTCATTTAGAGACCACCATTGGCCTCACCCTGTGCTAAGCAAGGTTGAGAGCTGGGAGAAATGTGTAATAGAGAGGTCACATCCCTATGCATGATACTTAGGCTTTGTATCAACTTGGCTAATTCAGGATTCTCAAAATTTTGCAGTTAAGACTTAGTAATCCCCTATGCTGTGCCCTAACACAGTACAATCAACTCCATAATGGATATACTGTGAGTAGGTTCAGTTGTAAGTAGTCATAAGAAGATTAGGGTGGGATGCAAGCTCTTCACTCAGGTCACACCATAATGTGATTGAAAGGAAACTCCCTTCGGGGGTGTGCAAAAACTTGCTTGTTTTTGGCTGGGTCCAGATCCTGCATCTGGTGTGTCCTCTGACCCCCTGTTCTTTGGGTTTGAGCCAATGACCTGCCAATGGCGTGCCCATCTTGGGAGTCATTTGACCTGCCAACCTGCAGTCACCAGCCTATGGTCTTCCTGCCAATCATCAGTTTCTACAGTTATTCAATCAGGATGAACCCCAAGATTAATATATGATCCATGAACTTGGAATCTACCTGACATCAGACATGCTCTGCATCCTCATGAGCCATTTTCTTGATGTATACATTGATATAGACATACAAATACCCATAGATATAGATCATGGATACACATACATTATTACACACACATATACATATGCACTGGTTTTGATCCTCTAGAGAACCTAGCTTAAGACATTGTTCTTCTGGAGTTAATGTTCCAATGTACAGCTAGGCCATAAAAAAGGCACTAAGATAAAGAAAAAAAGGAATACAGGCTGTGGCTATGCATAGTGATAGTCATGACCTTTGTGGAAGAGACATGGTACGTTGTAGAAATTTCTAGAAATCCAGTGTCTTTGAGGGGAAAGTGTCAGGAGATGAAGGTAGGCTATCAAGGACGATATCATGTTTAAAGTGGGAGACCCCGTATGGTGTTTGAATAGTACTCCAAGTGTAATGGGAAGCTTTTAAAGACCTTAAACTGCAGCAATATTTCCAAGTTCACTTTTTAAAATCTTTTGCTTTTCAGCAGCAGGTGGAGAGGGCAGGTGGCAGCCGGGGAGCGAGTCTTCCAGTCTGTTCTCCGATGGATCCACTGATGAATTCAAGTCACCACTCTTTCTGATAGCAGTTGCAGTTTAAGCATTGCACCCCTGGGGCTCCTTCCACAATTGCTATTCTCATTTCAAAGACTGAGAAGTGACCCGGGATCAGCATGTATTCTGATAAAATCTCTGGGGCTGTTTTATGGCTTTTACAATACACCACGAACTGGTTACATGCTAGAAGACTGATCTGTACAGCACAAGGAGCCCCCTTGGCACTCTTGAGTTGAGTATGTGACGCTTCACCACCAGCTCGGCAAGTCAAACTCACCGCCTACTCTGCAGGAAAAAGATGAGACTAGCTATCCTACCATAAAGTTTTCATAAACCCTACAGAGGATCTTCAGGCATGTGAATCGACTCACTGGGAGCGAGATTGGTTTTGTGTACAGCACAAGCGGGAGAAGGCAGGGGGACTGCTCACTGCAAGGTCAGGCATTTGAAGCCACAGCCACCCCATGATAAGAAGGTGAAGCCCTCTGCTTCCATGAAGATCCACCACCTTGGAAAGCCTAAAGAGCAGTTCCACTCTGGCCCGCACGAGCTGCTCTGAGTCAGAATCTACTCCCCAGCAGCAGGGTCTAGCGCACAAAATCTAAACAGTCCCAAAGAAGTCCCTAGCATGCCATTCCCTCAAAGGCTTGGAATAGAGTCAGTGACATCTAACCATAACAACATTCTAAACCCTACCAGCTGTGGCAGGATTCAGAAAGTTTCTTCCTCCGGCATGGCAGTAGCAGATGCTGGCCAACGGACTCGATTTCTCAGCTAGGCGTGGAGGAGCCAAAAAGAAATGGGTGGTGCTTTGCACATCTCAGGAAAGAGGGGGCTTAGGCAGATGGAGATTGTGGCCCTCAACTGAACGAAGAGATCTCTTTTGTCATATACTCTCTTGCTCCTCTGCAGGACAATCAACAAATAATAACCAAAAATAATATGTTCTCAGTATGAGATAATATTTACCTAGATCAGTGGTTCTCTACCTGTGAGTCACCACCCCTGGGTGGAGGGGGGGGGATTGAACAACCCTTTCATGGGGGTTGCCTGATTCATAACAGTAGCAAAATTGCAGTTATGAAGTAGTAACAAGATAATTAGGAACTGTATTAAAGGGAGGCTGGCATGAAGAAGGTTGAGAAACACTGGCCTAGATGAATGAAGTGTCTTCACTCACCACTATCATGTCTGACTCAGCAACCCTGTCGAACAAGGTAGAATTGCCTCTGTGGTTTTCTGGGGCTTCACTTTTTATGGGAGCAGAAGGTATCACTCTTCGCCCAAGGAGCACTTTTATGGCTGACTTTTCTTGTAACCACTTAAAAAGTGTCCAGTAACACTCAAATAAAATGTAGTGCCATACTTTGACTTACAAAAGTCTCCATTTGAGAATGCTTCAAAAAGTTCATGGAAAAAAATGGAATTTTCTTTTCCCCATGGACTTTTTGATGTCCCTCACCCCATCCACCCCAGACACACAGTCCTCTTTCTACTACTCCATGGGACTTTGCTTTTGCTATCCTTTTTGTCAGACTCCTCATGCTCCCCATCCCCCACCAGGGTAGTTGGCTCAACGATAAGCCTCCAAGAGAAATGCTCCTTCACCCCAAAGCTCAGACTGTGGCCTTGTTGTAATAAGGGCCCTTGAAGATGTCACTGAGATCAGGGTCTCCAAATGAGATTGTTCTGTACTGTTTTGGCACCTTAAGTCCAACAACACTTGTCCTTAGAAGAAGCAAAGGAGGAGGTCATAAGACCATGAAGGCTGAGACAAGAGTGATGCTTCCATAAATCACAGGATACTAAGGGTGGCTGCCAACACCACAGCAAGACACAAACTGTCACCCTGAGTCTGCAGAAGAAAACCACCCTGATGTCACTTTGATTTTGAATTGTCAATCACGGTATATGCATGAGAATGTTAGCCAATGACAAAGGGAGACCGAAGAAGAAATGTAGTCATGGCAGAGAAGGGTTGAACTTATCATGGACTTCCAGAAGAAAAAATAATCCATCTTATAAGAAATACAGTACAAAAATCTCTTTACCATCAAGGTTGGTGAGACCTCGGGCCCCTTTCTTGGGATACATTGTCAGAAAAGAGCAATTGCCCAACAAGGCCATCAGTGTTGGTGTACGAGAGGGCCAATGAAAAGAATGAAACTCTCCTGGGCTTGACACAACAGACACACATACCAATGACCATGATGATGTGACATCCCTGGGCAGCATTCCGTTCTGCTGTTTATTAGGTTGCCATGAGTCAAATCCACGGCCACAGCAGCTAACAACAACAACAACAACAACAAAGCCTCCAGGACAGTGTGAGAGCAAACCTCTGTTGTATCAAGTCACTCAGTTTGCAGCCATTTAGTACGACCACTCCAAGACGCAAATGCACCCAACTTGTTAGTAGACATGTTCCTAGTCCCCACCCAATCCATGAATTCCAAATTATAGTCCCTATAGGACAGAGTAGAAACATCCCATAATATTCTCAAGACTGCAAACCCTTACAGACATGAGCTGCCACGTCTCTCTCTTCTGGAGGTGTCTGTGGGTTCAAATTGCTGAATTTTCAGTCCCAAGGTAAACATTTTAACCACTGAGCCACCAGAACTTGCCTTCATCCCACATAGGTCTAGAATCACATAGCACCTACTCCAAGAGCCTCTTCTTCACCATCTATGTTCAGTATCTCCCAGTCTCTCTATTCCTCCAAACACACATAGACTACCTGATATCACATCAACATGTTTTATATTCTCAATTGCACCAGTCACTATCTGCAGCTACCTTCCGCATCCATTTACTCATCATTTGTGAAAATTGTCCTGTTAAAGGACATAGCTTCAACAAATATGGCCCTGGAAAATGAACTTAACAACCAAGTCTTGTTGAATGAACAAGGGGCATTCTTACATATATACATTCTGGAGAGCTGTTGTAAAACTTGGTAATAGGAAAAGAAATATTCAGGAGAGAACAGTGTCTGGAAAAGGACGTCATGCTTGGTAAAGCAGAAAGAAGGGTGTCTAAAAAGAGGAAGATCCCTGATGAGATGGATTGACACAGTGACTTCAACAGTGAGATCAAACATAGCAATTGTGAGGATGGCGCAGGTGGTATTTTGTCTCTCATCCATGATGTCGCTCTAAGCCAGAACTGACTCAAAAACAGGTAAAGCAGAACAAAAAAAAACAACCCCTGAATGCAGTAAAAGGTCAAAATACAAGGCATCACATCAGCCCTGGGAAGGGAGGACATTGTGGAAGACAGAAAGGACATGGTATGGAAGCTGTGGGTAAGTCAGTGAGGTCAAACTCTGGCCCATTTCCTTCAGAGGTCTCTTGACCCTCAAGAGCTGGTCAAAGTCAAGATTGGCAAACTTTGGGAAAGAGGTCTGTTATTGTAATTCCAAGGAGTAGAAATAGCAAGGTAAATATGGGGTGGGGGGAGGAGCTGGGATGATGAAAGAATCATATGTGCATAAGGTAGTGTGGTTGCCAACAAGACTGAACTCTTTTGACAGCCAGAGTGTGGAGGGTAAGAAGAAAAGTCAGCTATAGGTCATCAGTTGGTTGGGTTCCACAAGACTCCACACTCTCCCACACCCGGTCTTACAGGTAGCTTTCTCTGGTTTAAAGCCCTTAGAGTTGAGGTTGATATCTGAACCCCAAGATGACAACCTCGGTGCTAGGTTGCTGCTTGTGGTGGCTTGGCTGTGAGAAGCCTCCATCTCTGCCTGCTTTTAAATAATGCTTGAAACAGCTCCTTTTTTTTTTTCAGATGTAATTTCTCTTTTAATCGCTTTCAGATCCTGTAGGGGGGGACTTTGAAAAGAGACATCTTGAGTTTGACTTTGAAGTATGTTGTTTGTGTTGGGGCTAAGTGCAAATTAGCAGACGTTTTAATTGTTGATGTTTGCCATTACGGCTGTGTGCCAGTGGTCTGTGTGGTTGCTCGGCAGAGAGGGAACAAATGCTCTACGAATAAGACTGAACCTAGGGTCCGCAGACTGATTTGAGGAGTGGGCAACCCCGGCAGCAGTGTGGGTGCAATTCATGTCTCCAGCTCATTTTCAGCCATATTTCGTCCTAGAAAACCCGAAACACATTTGGCTCTGAGCACTTTTTTCCCTTGATTTTTAATCTTGAGTGCAATTTAAAGGAAATTTAATCCATATGTTTCTGATTCATTTAAATCACAAAAACATTGGGTTTTGAGAGTTATTTGATGTCCAAATGCCTTTGGAGACTTTTTAATAAACTTTCCAAGTCTTACAGCCTTAAAAACACATACTCACGTTTTGCCAAGGGTGAATGGATTCAGGCTCCTAAGGATTTGGACTGCATTCGAAATTCCAAACTTGTAAATTATGACCACGTTAAGATAAAGCCCGTGTCTACACCATATCCAAACAGCCCAGTAGAAAGCCAACCTACTAGGTTGTCATCCAGATGTTGCATAACTTCTGAATGCGTGGCAAAACATCAACGAAACATCCGGATGGTTTACTGCCTTTCCCCAGTTCTTGGTTCAGATGTTTCTGATTATAGAGTTAAGGACGTGGGCAACAGCTGTCAGTCCTGGCACACTTTAAGGGGTTTATTTTAAAAGAGTCTCTGTATTCATCTGTGGATTCCAATGGTCAACGGTATAGGAGCGGGAGCTCAGAACAAAACCTGCCTTTTAAAAGCGGGTCGCGTTAAACTAGAAGACTTGAAGGCAGTGTTTGATTACCCAATAGGCAAGGCAAGCACAGGCTTCTTGGTGCTTACTTACACCAGTAGTGAACCATTACTTATTTTCCCCCTACATCAAAGATTCTGCTTCTACCTACACTTGGCATCTGTCACTCTCCAATCCCACAGCTCTTTTCTAAAGAAACAAAACCTCTTTTAAAACAGACTGTCTCTGCTAGGGATGAAGAACCCAGTGAGCAAAATAAGCACCTAAGCCGACTTGTGCTCACTCATGATCTGCAGCGAAAAGTTGCATGTGTTTTTCATGACGGCTCACCATCATAGCTGAGACAAGCTTGGCCATAGTAGACGCACACAAAACTGAAGAGTCATGAAGTCCAGGATCATCTGTATGCAGCTCCACTGGAGAACTTTGGCATTCACAGGGTCTGTTGACAGAGGAGGCAGCTTCTGCTGAAGGAGTTCCTGCTTAGAAATACAAATCTGGCAGGATTCCAAGACTTCCTCCGTATTCCATGGCCAGGCTGATGATCTTGGACGGATGCAGAACGATGGGGTCATGGAGCTGCCCTTCCAGTAAGCTACAACTCTCTTCTTTCAGGTGCTGGGAAAGAAAGCCATAGTTTCTCTTAAATTGTACCTTCAGGGCCTCAGTGGTTGTGCCTAGGTGTCCTTGAGCTCCCTTAGGGTGAGCTTCCCCTAAATGTCCAGCCCTACCAGCCCTAAAAACTTAGGTCCCATGATTGTCCTCAGAGTCTGATGTGTTGCTCAAACACTTATCATTGCTGTCTGATCTGGCTTTGCTCAGAATCACAATACTCCCCCATAACCCTTTGGCTTCAGGCCTGAACTCCTCCAGGGAGTTGATGTGGTTGTTTTTTTTAAGTAAGCAATGCTATTGGCACTGCCAAATTTATTCCAAATCAAGTTGGAAAATTCTCTGGAATTATGGAAAATAAATACAGGTGGCATCAGGCATCCCCCCAGTGTTCTTCCTGGGGTGGGAGGCAGATTTCACATGGATTTCCTACAGAGAGGGGTGCATGTCCTACATCTTGATTTTGGAAATGTCCTTCAAGCTTTTCATTTTGCTTTATCTCCCTGAGCTCTCAGCGATGTTGCTCCATCTTCTCCTGCAGCTGGACAGGGGAGGGAACTGAGCTGTGTGATTCTCCTTCTCAAAGATGTGCTTGATCTATTCAGCCCACAGCACATTGGCACTGTCAAGGAGTTTCAGATATTCTGCAGCATACCTATTGTGGAAAGTTTGCTCAATCTTTGTCTGCTCTTTACCTTTAAACTGCTCTCTTCTTTTCACTGTCTACATTGACATGGATGTTGGAAACATCCAGGATGATATTGGGAACATTCAAGTTGAAGTCATCTATTGTAGGACTAAGGACCAAGTAAAGAGGTGACCCTACATGTTTGAACACTCCTCAAGAAGAGAGCAAAAAAGAGATGAATGGTTTAAGAACATCCTTTCTCCTAATACGGAAACCTAGGAACACCATGTAAAATTCTTCAACAATTCACATCTGTTATGAAAAATGAACAGCAGCTAATGTAGCAGGGTTCAATATTGGGCTGATAACCTCAAGGTTAGCAGTTTGAAACCACGTTTTGTTTAGAGGAAGATAGATGGGGATTTCTACTCCTATAAAGTTTTCCAATCTCCAGAAACCTACAGGGGCAGTTATTCAACATCCTATAGGATCATTTTGAGTTAGAATCAACTCGATGGAGTGAGTTCAAGTTGGGATTTGTTTGGTTTTTTAATTTTTATATTGATGCATCATGAGATCATAAGTAGAAGAATTGATCATGATAAAGATTGTAACCAACTCATAGACAGATTGTCCATGGCCTATAATTCAATTAAAGAGTGGTAGGAGTTATAATAACAAATTGGTCTTGTTGGGAGGTGCTGTTAAATTTGATTTTGACTCGCAGGGACCCCATGGGGTTTCCTAAGGGTGCAATCTTTGTGGGAGAAGATTACCAGGGTTTTTTCCCATGGAGCCACTGAGGAATACTAACCACCAACCTTTCACTTAGTAGCTACTTAACCACTGTGAGGGCCAATACTTAGAGGATCTAATGGAGGCTAACACTTATATGACAATGTCTATAAAGCATATACTGTCAATAGGCTTTTCAGATATTACTCATTTACTCTTCACAACAACTAATGAGGTGGCTGCTGCTATCTCCTGGAGGAGACTATCTCATGGTTACTGGGAACTGGTATACATGAAACCCTCAATGAATACAGGCAGATTTCTGGTTCTCAACCACATTTCCCCCCAGGAGATATTTGGTAATGTCTGGAGATAACTTAATGTATCATAATTAGGGCTAAGTGAGTTACTGACATCTAGTGAATAAAGGGATGCTGCTGTTATATCATGCATAGGATGGACCCCCACCAAAAAAAGAAGTCTCCAGCACCAAATATCAATAATGTGGAGGTTTAGGAACCCTGTGAAAGAGAAAAGAACTTCTGACATTCAAGTGCTAGACATTGGCTGGTGACTTCAAACAGGTTAGGACAGGAAAGTTTTCCAATATGTTGGAACACTGCATGCAGTGAAAGGAAAACTTCTTGAGCAGTGAGCCACACTGGAGTGTGCATCAGAATCACCTTCAGGGCTTGTTAAGCACATATCTTCTACTTCAGGATGTCAGGGCTGGGGCCCAAGGAGCTGCATGTCTAACCATGGCCTGGGTGTGTGGAAGCTGCTGGTCCAGACAATACTTGAGAACCACTCCCTTGTGGCCTCTAGACGAATGGATGAAGACATGAAAGACACTCACTGCTATGGAGGCAAGACTGAATCTTAGGGATCCGAGGGGAGTTTCTGAGACTTTCACTATTTATGGGAGCAGAAAGCCCGATGAAGGCATGAGCACCTTCTAAAACAAACCCTCAGAATGAGAAAGAATGTGCTCACCTCTGCAGGCACCAGTTCAATGTGGTGTCTGTCTCTGTAGATCTTAATGAGTAAGGAAGCTTAACAGAGCACATGGTCTTTGCAGACTCCTCACTCTCCCTTACCAAGGAAAATAATTGAGTTCTTTCCTTAAGTCCTGCTCCCAAATCCACCAATCAGAAAAAACTGATGAGGAGAAGAGGTGTTTATGGTAGGAGATAGTCTGGTTAGATTATCTTGTGGAATGAAACATCAATGATAAGTAAATAGCTTCTCTACCTCAGGCAAATAATTCAATCTCTTCCAATCTCTTCTCTCTCTCTCTCTCTCTCTCTCTCTCTCTCTCTCTCTCTCTGAAATATATACATTACAACCTATACCCATTCAACAAATTTCCCATTGACACGTTTACATATTCACGTTGTGTTACCTTACCCCCTTTCACTGGCCCTATTGCTTCACCATCATTAACGTAGACTTTTTCATCTGTGTTTTAGAGTTATTGTTGTCCACTTCCTCTCACATTGAGAATTCTTTGAAGAGTTTGATGCTCAAGAAGAACATTTCTTATTAAATGAGCTCAATTTTGGTTTATCTTGAAGATGGTTTCACAGGGTAAATATTTGA
Source organism: Nesogale talazaci (assembly GCA_004026705.1). Classification (NCBI taxonomy): domain Eukaryota; kingdom Metazoa; phylum Chordata; class Mammalia; order Afrosoricida; family Tenrecidae; genus Nesogale; species Nesogale talazaci. The sequence goes on along the minus strand of PVJH01002165.1, from coordinate 75,749 downwards.
TTCGAGGATTAACAGTTACTTCCAGGCAATAGATTTGGGGCTTCTTCTATTAGGGCTTCCTCTAGTGTCATTGTTGTTAATAGAAAAGTTAAAGTTCAGCTCCACAGCTTGTTCCTCCTTTGGATCACAATCCATCTATTGGGTCATTGGCCATTGTGGCCTGTAATGGCTGCCAGACAAGCAAGTATCTTAATTAATTAAAAATGCCTTTTCTGGTTGCATGACCTGACATAAGCCCCTGCAGCATGTACCCTAGTCAATCTTTAGTATGTTTCCATTAGAACATTTACTATTAGTTGAAATGATCTGTTTGATGATGATTGCTTCCCCTAAGAATATAAGATTCCCCAGTATCAAGAAGCATGCCTGGTACATAGTAGGTGCAGAATGAATGAATGAATGAATGAATGAATGAATGAATCCCAACAAATATTATATGTTGTTATTAAGACCTTTTCTATAGTAAAGTGCTTCCCTTTCTGTCCTCCTCTTTCTCTAGTCTGCTTTCCTCTGCCTCGCATCACCTTTTATCTCACTCCCATTTTTACCTCCTCTCCTCTACCCAACACAGGTGCTACTCAGAGTGATCAGAAAACTAGAAACACTAAGAACCCAAGATCAATTTAACAGGCCCTGGGTCCCATGTTGTATATTCTGTAGAGCCCTATTTTCTTTGAAATTTGTTGCACCAATTTTTGTGAAACACCAAAAAAATCAGCCAAGAAACAAAGCAAATCTTTGCACTAACATGCAGCACCCAGACATAAACAAAATTCTAAAGACAATAATAGCCATGACAATAATGTCAGCAACGACAACCACAGAGTTGACAGTTATTGAATTGGCAGCTTACCCAGTCCCTACATTAACCCAGAAAACCAAAGAATAATTGATGCATTTGAATTGTAGTGCTTGAGAAAAATACTGAAAGTACCATGGACTGTAAAAAAGAACAAACAAGTGTTTCTGGGAAAAAGTACTCTTTAGAGGTAAGGAGTGCTCCTTAGAGGCAAGGATGGTGAGAATTTATCCTACATACTTTGGACAAACTGTCAGGAGAGACCAGTCCCTGGAGAAAGACCTCATATTTGATAAAGCCTAGGGTACAGTATTGAAATAATCTGTTGTCAATTTAAGACTTAAGAATGTAGGGGTGGAGTTTAGCCTGTCAATCAGGTTGCAGCTTGATGACCTCATTTGAACGTGCTAGATGATAAATAGCTTGCTGAAGACTGGACACACACTCACTTCTGCCAGACATTACTGATGCTATGCCTGATGGAGCTATGCTGATACAGCCAGAGCCCTGTAGCTGAAGAAGCCACATGGAGACCCACAGCATCCTGAGATGTTTCTATGGCCAGCCACTGGACCCATACAACTTTCCAGCCGTTGCCTGTGATCTCCCTGTATACTGTGTCAGCATGTGCTGTGTGAGTCTGAAAAAGAATTTACAGATTGGTCATAGGCAGATGGACTAATGTTGGACTTATGGACTTGATCTGAGTTGGGCTAGAATGTTTTCTTAATGTACAACTGCTCATCTATATAAAGCTCTTTCTTACACACTTATAAGTGGCCCTGAATTTATTTCTCTAGTCTACCTAGACTGACACAGAGGGGAGCAAAAAAGAGGAAAACCCAAAAAGTGATAGTTTGATCATATGACTACAGCAATGGGCTCAGATAGAGGAACAATTGTAAGGATGGCTTTGGACCCATCAGTGTTTGTTGTTTGTTTGTTTGTTTCTGTTGTGCATAAAGTCTGAACCAACTCAATGGCCTCTAACAACAATAGCAACAAAACATCAACCCAGTGAGTTACATACACTTTGTTCTAATGTTTTAGAAGGAAATATTGAACCTCAGAATGATGTGAGAATGCTCCCAAGGGGAAGTCACTGATAGGTGGAAATTTTTGATTTTGAAATCAGGCATCTGATTACAGGGTCTGTATTGTTAACTAAAATATGAGATCGATAAATAGTTGCTGATTGATTGGTTGGTTGATTGATTTGAGCAGAATTCCAGGTTGAGGGTTGTCACCATCTGTCCTCGTCTGTCATTAAGTTGCCATGTGAAATGAACATTATTTATCTTTCTGTAGCCAGTTCTTGTCACTGATCTTTCAGTAAAACTCCTGTCTAACCTGTCATATTAATGTTATTTTTGCTACTAAAAGTTTACTGAATAACAACTGTACTCTTGTTTCCAATTGTAACACTGAAAAAAGAGAGAGATTGATGAGAGACACCCTAGCCATGATATATTGTGCACTCCACAAGTTTTTATGGGCTAAATCATGCTCCTCCCCCAAAAGATGTGTTCAAACCCTAACACCTCCCCATACCCATAAATATGATCTAATTTAGAAAGAGGTTATCAGTTAACAGGAAGTCATACTGAAAGAGTGGGTCCTACTCTAATATGAATGGCATGTTTATACAAAGGGAAAGGAGACAGAAAGAGATAAAGGAAGGTAGTGTGGTCACATAACCATACAGATTGTGGGAGGCAGGAAACTCAATAAGCCAAGGAATGTCAACAATCACTGCCCAACACACACACACACACACACACACACACACACACACACTTTGAATTATTTCTGACTCACTGTGACCTTATAGGACAAAGTAGAATGTGGAACTGATTCTCTTCTCACCCCTCAGAAGAAGTCATCCTTCTAGCCTCCAGAACTTAACAAACTCAATTTCTCTTCTTTAGAGACACCCAGTTTGATACTTTGTTAAGTAATCCCTAGGAAAACAACAGTGTTGGGCAAGGGACAATAAAATTCAGATACATAGACACCATTGTGCACTGTCTTATCAAGCATAACACAGCGGAAATGTGCATTAGAAAGTTAACTTCTCTCCATGCCATTTGCTAAAGATTTTCCAAGAGTGTCAAAACCTTAAAAGTTGGTTCCTGCACTTCACATGGGGATAGGTAAGGTTGGTCTTCAGGTGACTGTTGAGATCTCAGTCACACCTCTACCAGGTACGTGGTCTGACATAATTAAAGTGCTGGTGTTCTCCTTTAACATGTAGAGACTTCCAGAAGGGTCAGCAGTCAAACCCTTCATTGCCATGCCCACATTCCTATCGCTTCTCCACAGATCTTTCTTTGACCCACGCGTTTAATCTTTCACCCATTGGTTCTCCCTGACCTTGCTTGCTAGCTTACTTTTTTCCTTTCGTTCTTTCTTTTGATTTTGTTCTTTCTGCCCTCTCACACCATCTCTGCCTAGTCATACCCATTAAGAAGATCTTTGTAGCTGCCACCTGTAATGTGTGCCATAAACAGTAAATACATTGCCTGAATTTTCTTAAACATATCCTCTTCCTATTGTTTGGTGCACCCACCATGATTCTGCCCGCTACTCCCTGGGTAAACTCATTCATTGTTAGCATTTTAACATTCATCCAGTGACAGAAAATCCCCAGAGCTCTCCTCCTGCCCAGATCTCCAAGGGAAGCTGCCAACTGGCATCTCAAATGCACCCTAAAGGTATCCTGCCACTACATTCGGCCCAACTTCCCTCCAATGCTCCTCCTCCTTGGTTCTCTGAATCTTCCAAGGGACCCGTGTCTACATTTGAGTCATAAAGCTGAGAATCATACCAACCTTTTCTTTCAATCACCCTCAGCACACAATCTGCACATCCTGCTGATTTTTTTGAAACATCAGATAAAGGAATTTCCTCATCTTCATCTCTGGGCTGCTACAGTTGTCTTCCAACTGGTCTCTCACCCCAGTCTTCTACCTCCCGGTCCCAACCGCACATCCATCCTTAAAATCATTTGGAGGTGTTTCATTTATAATAAATAACTATTTCTAAAATAAAGCTGTCTTTGATATTTGACTTCTTAAAAGCTTTTGATGGCTTCTTCTTTGGCCCCAAACAAATTGCAAGTAACTTAGCCTGGTGTGTAATGCTTTCTGTGAATAGCACCTGCGAACTGTACAACCTCTTGTCTGCTTTTCAAACTCCAGCAGCACTGAACCAGAGCTCCCTGGTCATGGCACAAAACCCACACCACAGTGGGTTCCTTGATTCTAGCGTCTTTATCAGGAGTGCCCTTCACTCCTTGTGCTTCTTGGTCCCCTCTCACATCCTTTGCAGTTTGAGTTCAGACTCACCTTGAACTGGAAACTATATCTATACCCCTGCCCACCAGTTAGGTTAATTGACCACCCTCTGGTCCAATATTATCTATAATTTTTTTGAATCCCAGCATTCATTGAAAACATAGTGTGGCACTTTCCTTTTTACCTATTATTTCCATAACAACAAGCTTCTACAAAGCAGGAAATATGGATTTATTGAGAGTTTATTTTTATATCCCCGGGCTAGCACAGTTGCCTCATGGTTGAGAGCATGAATTTTGGAACCAGGAAAAGCAGGATTTTAATCCTACTTCTGCTTCTAATTACCCAAATCAATGATGGGCTTGTTACTTCTCAAAGCCAGGCATCTACAGTCCTCATCTACAAGTAGAGGTATGAATAGTATTTAGCTCAGTGTGTTATTGGGAGGGTTGAGTGGGTAATGCATGTAATATAATTTGCACAGTGTCTGGCATGTGGTAAATATTCAATAAATGGTTCTTATTGTTAAAGTTGCAATAAACATTTTTGAACTGAATGGAGGATGAATCTGTTAAAGGACGAATGCCTTTCATGAGTATGAAAGTTCCAGCTGTACTACACATCCACTGGGATGTCCCAAAGTGTCACTGTGAGTCTATGGGCCCATTGAGTGTGGCTTTCCTGGAAAATATAATGCAGAGAATTAGATCCCAGTTCAGGCCCTTCTTCTAAAGGGCCCTGTACAAAAGGTGTCCCCTGACTTCTACATCTATAATGACAATCTCTGGCATGCATTCTCTTTCTCCAACTTTATTTTCAGCAATGGACTTAGCACTCCTGACATGAAAGTCTATCTGCAGTTGCTGACATTTTATTCTATGCCTCCTCGGTGACACCAACCCATTGCCAACCAGTTACTTTCAGCTCTTCCCAGGAGTCAAGCCACATAGGCTAACCCAAGGTTGTCCTCTTTACTGAAGCAGATGGCCGACTCTTTCTCTTGCAGGACAGCCAGTGGGTTCAACCCCCAACCACGGGGACAGGAGCTGAGTGCTTTGCCAGGGTCCCATCTCTCCTGCTAGCACACCGGTGCAAATCAAGACTGTCTGCTTCTCTGCTGATTGCAATGACCCACCACCAATAGATCTAGTACACCACAGGTACTCAATACTTTTTTTCCTGCATAAATGCATCAGTCCGTATTTCTTTAAGTTTGCAGTTCCAGCATTGCTTAGATCCCTGAAGAGTATTAGAGACTCCAGAGCACATATGCAAGTGATCTCCACTGGCCCATGTTGTTGTTCTTGTTGTCGTCGTTAGATACCATTGCGTCAGCTCCGGTTCACAGTAACACTGTGCACAGTAGAACACAACGCGACCAAGTCCTGCACCATCCTCACAACCGCTGTTATGTCTGAGCCCCTTGGTGCAGCTGCTGTGTCACTACATCCTGTCAAGGCCTTCCTCTTTTTTGCCACACCTTTAAATCAATACATACCATGTTCAATGCATACCACTGAAAGTGAGGATTATTTTCAAATCCAGGAACACATTCCATTAGCCACCGGAACAATGAAGTCCTGTCCAGTGAGGCAGTCTTTAGAACTCGACTGTACGCCGACAAAAGAAAGCAAGCCAAAGGAAAAGAAACATCTCTGTGTTTTCAAGAAATATCTCTGTGCTTTTACAAGGGGTCTGGACCAGGCATTGGAACTTGTGCAATAAACAGAATCCTAAAACCCACTCAATTCCAATTCGGAGTGTCCCTCTATAGGCTTCCCAAGGTGGTAGATCTTTATGGGAGCAAACAGCCTCATCCTTCTCTCTCAGAGTGCCCGGTGGGTTTGAACCACTGACTTTGTGATGAGTGGCACAAAGGTTACCCAACACGCTCCATAGTAAAATAAAGCAAATAGGAGAAGAAGTGAGATTGCATAAACAGGGCTGCTGGAGATAACTTTTTCTAGGGATGCTCTGTTGGTCACTGGTAATTGTCAACAGGAAGACCCTGTTTAAATGCAACATCATTGGAATTAACAAATTAGTTGGGAGAAAAGGCTCGATCGGATTGGGGAAGGGAAGGCAACGTCAGCCAGAACACAAACCCCTCCAGAACAAGGGCATCTGTATATTTTCCCACCTGTGCAAAAGGCATTCGGTTTGAAGCAGACAAAAATACCTGGATTTCTAACTGGTTGTTCTGGTTAGACCCCTTGCTGAGAATTTAATTTTTACCCTCGCTGATTTTCTTACTGTCACTGAGTCATAGCAACCCCATAGGACAAATAAAACTGCCCCAGTGTGTTTCCAAGACTGTAACTCTCCAGGACTTCTCCTCAGAAGGGACTGGTGGTTTCATACTGCTGACCTTGCAGTTAGCAGCCCAACCCGTAACCCACTACGCCACGAGGGGCTGAGGATCTTGTTAAAATGTAGATTCTTATTTAGTGTGTCTGAGGGGGAGCATTCTATCCCGTACACACATTTGTACATGTACAGAATAGTCACCTGGGGATTTACAACAATTGCATGGAGAGCTTGTTAGACTCTGATCCAATAGATATTGGGTCGAAAGGAAAATTATTAGCCAGGGGTAGAACTGGAAAGGACCAATACAAAACCCTGAGACATTCGGTCCTCTTAAAAAGACTCTTCAACCAAGTGAAAGGGTGCATGAGTGAAAGATTAGAAACGGTAGGTCATGTTAGCCAAACTAAATGAAATAAGGAGGGAAAAAAGTTCTAAAGGAAAATATTAAGTCCTCACAAAGAGAGGAGACACAAGAAACAGGCTTTGGGAGTGGGAAGATCTTAAAGTTGAGTAGAAATCTGAAAACGTGAACATTAATTACAGGAAGAATTGGTGAGCAGAGTGTCCATTTAGAAAAGATACAATACACATTTCTGCAACTATAAACACATAAGAAGTAAGAATTTTTCAAGGAAAGTCAGAGATAAAAAAGACATGTTGATTGGTGCGTTGGTTTTTAGGAATATACATCAGATGGGAGACTGGGTCCAGGATGCTTCACAAGTAATTAGTAGGAAGGCTTGAGGAGACAGGGAGGCAAGTAGGAGGAAAGCAATAAGCTGCACAGAGAGGGATGCCAGGCAGGGGAGCTGGTGGGCTCTCCAAACTGACAGCACTCACTGAGCCCCAGGCAGAACTAATGAAAAAAGACACACACTCCACAGTGATGTCTTGTGAAATCCCCAAACTTCAAAAGTGAGAAAGAGAGCCTTACAAGTTTCTAGAAAGAAAACAGGAGTTTTAAATGATTTTTACCCATAGCCCTCAGGCTGGAGTAGCTTGGGGGAGCAAATGTTAAACATTTAATGAGCAGTGACTTGAGGCGGCAGAGAACAAGGCGAACAGATCAGATGGATATGCTGTAGGAAAGCAAACGAGGGCTTGGAAAGAACAGTCATGCGCACAGGAGTTGGCCTTACAGGGGAGCAGCAGAGCCCCTGGGGGTGGTATTTTTTCAAGATGAGGCTGTGCCCTTGGGCACACAGCTCCCTTTAAGAATCACTGCTCTGTGGGTCCTGCGTCCTTAGGGGAGTGTCATTCCTTGTGCATATCTTCATTCATTTAGGGGGTCCCTGCGTGGTACGGCAGTTAAAGCCTTTGGCTGCTCCCTCTGAGGCTGGGTGGTGGACCCCACCTGATGCCCTATGGGAGAAAGATGATGGCAGTCATTTTCTGCAAAGAATGACAACCTTGGCAATCCGGGAGGGGGGAGGGCAGTTCTACTCTGTCCAACAGGGTTGCTTTACATCTGAACTGATGGAATAGTTGGGGGCTAGTCCTAACGGTTCATATGCTCATCTGCTAAGTGAACAGTTGGTTGATTGAGTCCTCTCAGACACACTTTGGAAGAAAACACTGGCAACCCACTTAGGAAAAAGCAGCCATTAAAAGCCTGTGGAGCCCACTTCTACTCCAGCACACCAAGGACAACTGACTCTGCATTCTGCTTTGGCTGAGCAAATACTGTTTGAATGGCAACAGTGTGCTCTCTGCCTCGGTGGATGCTCTGTGCCAGGCCTTGGCCTCAGTTTCTGCAGAGGAAGCACGCAGCAAGAGAGACAAAGTCTTCTGCCGTCGTGCCGTTGCCTGAGCACACAGGACAGTGAGTAGAAGAGAGGAACGAAGCAGGGTGTGGTGGACATGTTAAGAGGGGGCTGTGGATATGGAAAGGGGAGAGGGAGAGGAGGAGGTAACCTGGAGGAATGAGAATATATCCACTAAGGGAGGAACCCGGGTCCAAGGCAGGAGAAACAACAGAGGGGACGATCAGAGAGGGATGGCTCTAGCACGGATCCAGAGGGTGTTGACAATGGTTTGCGCTCCGCTATTAACCCTAAGGCCAGCAGTTTGAACCCACCAGCAACCAGAGGGGGAAAAGGCCCGGGGATCTGGCACCATGAAGAGTGTTGGAATTGTTAGGTGTTTTCAGTCCATTCCAATTCACTGCTGGGCCCGTTGCCATCCTCACAATTCTCCTTATGTTTACGCCCATCCAGGCAGCCACTGTGCCAGTCCATCTCTTCGAGGGCCTTCCTCTTTTGGGCAACTTTACCAAGCATGAGGTCCCTCTCCAGGGTCCAGTCTCTCCTGACAACATGCCCAACGTAGGTGAGACAAAGTCTTGCCATCTGCATTCCGGAGGCACTTTCTAGCCATACTTCCACGACAGATTGATTTGTTCTCCAGGCAGTCCATGGCACGGTCCATATTCTTCACTGGCCCCATCATCCAAACACTGATTCTTCCTGCATCTTTCTTGCTCAAAATCCAATTTTCCCATGCACACAAGGTGTTGGAAAATACCATGACATGGGGCAGGTTCACCTTCGTCCTCAAAGTAACACCCTTGCTTTTCAACACTGTACACAGGTCCATCAAGCACACCTTCCGGAATGCCCTGCATCATTCAGTTTGGCTCTGTCATCAGTTCATGGGGATTGAGTCAGAATGGCCTAGGC